>JAODAL010035851.1:0-42447 GCA_025379985.1 Phyllomedusa bahiana
CACCCTGGGCACAAAGGGATGGGCTGGGAAGAAGTTATAAGTGGGGGGAGGAGTAAAAATGGTGCAGGGGGGAGAGAGTAAACTGGGGCAGAAAGGGGGAAATGGTGCAGAGGGAGAGGAAAGGGGCCGGGGGCAGGGAAGAGGATTTTTAAAGGGGGGGGGGTGCAATTTTTTTTTTAGCGAGGGGGGGGGGGGGCCATTGGGTGTACTCGCCGAGGGCACCAAAATGCCCTTTTTCCAGCCCTTTAAAAAAAAGAGAGAAGGGAATTTTTTTACAAGGGGGGGAATTTTTGGGGAAGATAAAATGGGGCCCCAAGGGAAACTTCCCGCGGGTCCCATATCATGGGGTTCAAGTCCAAAATGGGAAAAAGGAAATCTCAAGGAAAAAAGGTTTCAATTTTTCATGTGAAGATACAAAAGGGTGTAATTGTTAAAAGGGGGGCAAAAGGGATTTCCCATGTGAACCTCTTATAGAGGTGTTCTGTGTTTTTTAAATTTAAAGAAAAAAAGTTTTGTTTTTTCAGGAAAAATAAAAAGGGGATTCCCTTTCCCTTTAAATTTTGTTTTCCCTTTCAGGAAAAAATTAATATTAGAGGAAAACCCTTTAAAAAATTTTTATATTTTTTTTTTAAAAGGGGGGGTGTCGGGAAAATTTAAAAATGTACAGTTCCCGGTGGAAAAATTAAAATTTAAAAATTTAATTTTATTCCCTTTGTTTTTTTTCTTTCAAAAAAAGCCTTTCCTTTTTAGCTGGGGGTTCATTAATCACCACTGAATAAGAATAATTTTCCCCGGTGAGGACCCAAAGTGGAGATGAGGGTGGTTTTCCTTTTTGCTTTTCAACAGTCAAACTTCTCTGTTTAATGTATTGTAAAAATTGGGAGCAAACAACATTCTCGTTTTCTTTTGGGTGCAAAAAAATTTGCTAAGTTTTGGGAAAAAATTTTTTTTTTTTTTCTTAGTTCCCCAAAGGCAACAGTTTAAATTTTATTTTTTTTAAAAAAAATTGGGTTTTTTCCCCTTAAAAACCCCAAATTTATTAATTTGGGAAAAAGTGGCAAATTAACCGAAAACAGTCTGAATTTTTTTAAATTTTTTCTTTTTTTATTTATATTTTGTTTTGTTTTTTTCAAAAAAAAATGTAAAATTTTCTGGTTTTTCTATAGTTCACTTTGAGCAATTTGCAATAAACACTTGTTCCCTTTTTCCCTTTTTTCAAGTGACCAAAATTTTTTACCCTTTTATCATTCAATTTATCCGGTTTACAAAACCTTTTTTTTTTTTGCTCTTAAAAAAACACGAGGTTTTTAAATAAGGGCTCTCCCAAATTGAAAAATTGTCTTTTTTAAAAAATCCCCCCCGGGAAATTTTAAAAAATTTTTTTGGTCTTTTTTTAGTCAAAATTGGGAAAAAGGGATAGAGGCCGAGGGCCAAAAGAAGAAATTGCCAAAACATAGTAATTTTACCGGAGGTAAATTAAAACCCTAATTTGGGGTTGTGAGAAAAATTCAACATGGGGAGTTTAATTTTCCTTTAAAAATTTATAACTAACAGATTGGGGAAAAAAGCCCCCGCTCCCAGGAAAACCTCAAAATTTAAATTTTTCACCCAGGGTAAAAACCAAATTTTAAAAAGGCCTTCTATAGGAACTAGCACAGGGAGGAGGTTGGGCCCAAACAAAAGGGGCCCCCTTTTCAATTAAAAGCACCTGAAACAAAGTGCCTCTCCAAAACCCCCCGAAAAAAGACTTTAAAAAGAAACCAAAAACCCCGAAAACCCGCGGGGTGTTAAAATTTTTTAAAAAAATTTATAGGGGGTCCGTTATAACTTTGGGCTAAAGGTTTTTTATTCTTAAAATTTTGGAAAATCCCCGCCCCCACAAGCCACCCAACTCCCAAATGGTTTTCCGAAAGGCAGGGGGGGCCGGGGAAATCCAGAACTGGACTAGGGGATCCCATAGGGGTAGGGGTGTCTGATATACAGGGCCCTTTGCTTAGGTCCCCGGTTTTGAGAGGGCCAAACCGGCTCGGTTTTTTTTGCCAATGCCCCCGCCCTGTTTTTGGGGGATTTTTGGTTTTTTTTAGTTTAGAAATTGCATTTGGGCCGAGTGGGAGGGGGTTTCTTTGACCTTTTCCCAGGGGGGTGTGGGGGATGTAGGGGCTGCCTGTGGGTCTTTCCCCTTACAGATAAAAAACAGGAGCCCGGTGGGGGCCCCGCCGTTGATTCAGGGGGCTAAGGGACCTGGGCATCATTCCAGCAAATTTCCCGAAAACATCCCCCGGAAAACGCCCGGGCCGCATCCCCCTCCTATGCCGGGGCCCCGCCCCAAGCAAATCCCAGGTAACGGACACATTTTTTCTGCCTTTGAAAATTTTAAAAACCCTCTTATATTTTCACCTCTGAATCTTAATGTAAAATTTTTTCCTTTATTTTTTATATATTTGTTTTAGTGGTTTCCCCCCCAAAGGGTAAAATTAAATTATAAACTTTAATCCCGAGGTTAATTTTTCTTGATCATGGCCTCACAACCTTTTTAAATCTCTATTTAAAAATAGCTACCCCCAAGGCTGGTTTCCCGGCCTTGTTCAAACGGTAGCGGACTGGTTTTATAACCAAAAAGAGAGAAAATGGGGGGCTTATTTTTCTGGCAGAATTTTTTTAACCAGGTGGGTAAAAAAAAATCTCTCCCACCGTTCAGGGGAATTTTGCACGGGGTGGGGTTTTTCTCTCATTCCCACCTGGGGCTCCCGTGCCCGGGCGGACAGGGGGTTAAAAGGGAAAAACAGTAAACTGGGTGACCTTGTGTAAACCCCCAGGGGGGGCGCAACGTCCAAAAAATACACCCCAAGTCAGACCGTTGATCCTCGGGGGGGGCCCGGGGCGGGCTTTTTTTCCTGAAAAGATTGGGGCAGGGGCGGGGGGGATCAAGGGAAAAAAGGGGGTGTGGGGTGGGTGTTTCCCCAAATCACAGCCCCTAAACAAACGCAGGGGCTTTTTTCTGCTGGGGTTTTTAAAAATTAGTCAGGGAAGAACAAGTCAGAGTGGGAAATACAAGGTTTTGGGTGCATTCAGGGTTTCCCTTTTTGTGTCCAAAATAACCAAAGTTTGGGGAAGGGGTGGGGGTGGGGGGGCAAAGGGGAAAGCTGTAGGCCAGGGGAAAAAAAGTGGTGAAGTTAGCCAGGAGGAGCTCGGGCCCCGGGCCAAGGGTATGGCCCATGAAAAACGAGGGGGAGGCCAGTCGGGCTCCTTTTAGGAACCGTCACAGGTGGTCAATGGCGCAGTGGGGAAGTTTTCCCCCAGCTATTTCCTCAAATTTCCCTAGCTAACCCTTTAGGTGGAGACCTTGATGCCAAAAGGGGCCCCCCAAGGGAGCTGCAAAACCCCGCGACGGATAAAGGCGGGGAAACTGCAAAACGTGCGAGCAGTAGAGGCGGGGAAAGCAGAAATGTCACGAGCGGATAAATTTGGGGGCACTGCCGAAAGGTTGGGAGAGGGGGGAAGGACATACGTGAGCGTTTACCAAACCCAAATTTTTCCCGGTCTTTTAGCTGCAAAAGGCCCAGTCCCCCCCCGGCCCGTCAAGAAACCTCCTTTATCCCCGGCCCAAAGTTAAAGGGGGGGAGGGCTTTCCCTGCTGGTTTAAAACGGAAGACCTGGAAAAAACCCTTTTTTTGCTGGCAAACAAACCCTGTAAAACCTTTAGGAACCCTGGGGCCGGTTTCTAACTCCTCGTCTCAGAGGTAAAGCCCTGGAGATCTTTGGGGACCTGCCCAGCGATGCCACCCTGAATTACGAGGAAGTCAAGCAGGTGTTGATCTGGCAGTACAACCTCACTCCTGAGATGTACAGGAAGAAGCTCCGGAGTTTGCAGCGGGGTCCTACAGACAGCTGGACCGACCACATGCGGGCCCTGCAGAGAGCAGTTGACCAGTGGACCTCAGGGTTAAAGGTCACCACCATCCAGCAGCTGAAGGAGCTCATCGCCACGGAGCAGTTTTTGTGGAACTGCCCAGAGGACTTCCAGCAGCACCTTCGTGACCGGAAACCCGAGGGGCCACCGCCACAGCAAACCTCGCGGATGAATATGCCAACAATCGGGCACCGGAGGCCAGGAAGCACACCAGCTAGAGAGGGGGTAAGATGCCCGCTGGGCCAGTTGGCCTTACCCCTAAGCCCAAGAGGCCCCAAGCCCATGCTTCCACATCTGTGGGGGAACCCCGACTCTGTAACCTTTGCAAACAGCCGGGACATTTCAAGGCCGCATGTCCCCAGCGCCAGAAGGGCCCGTCCCAGTCCCCTTTTCCAAGGCCCCCCAATGTTTTTGTTTGTGGGTGGGGGGGGAAGGCCCCTGGATAACTACCAGCCAGTCACCGTAGGCCGGTCTGTGGCCATGGGACTCTTGGACACTGGTGCGGAGATGACTGTGGTGCGGCCTGAGCTGGTGTCCCCAAAGGACATGATACCCGGAAAGACCCGCGCTGTCTCTGGAATTGGAGGTTTTGTGCCGGTGCTGCCAGTTGCCAAGGTGTATTTGGACTGTGGTGCCGGGCAGGGAGTGCAGGACGTGGGGGTATCTTCGAACATTCCAGCTAGTATTTTGTTAGGGACAGACTTGGGGCAGCTGGTATCCCGTTTTGAGGACCCTGAAGCCCCGAGGTCTGCTCCCACCAAATGTAATGTTTTATCTGACCCTGTTAATGATATGGGCCATGTTGTTAACATGTATACTGAGAGGAGAATGGAGGTGGGAGATATGGTGTATTCGTCTCCATCCTGTGGAGAGGAGTGTTTTGCCAACTCTTTGTGTGGGTCCGATACGGCTTTAAAGAAGGCAACATCCAATGCTTTATTTACTTTATTATATGAGTAACTCAATGATTACATAAAACTAAAAGAAAATAGTGTGATATTGTATATACTTTTGCTTAACATAGATTCTAAAGGCAAGGCACGCATAATATTGGTTACAAAGGCAAAGCACGCAGAGTATGGATTACAAATACTTACATCACATCTATATATGGGTCAAAGCTTCATCAGGCATCTTATCAGCATCATCTATTGGCTTCAGCTGGTAACACGGACCAGCGAAGATAGAGAGATAATCCTGAGATCCACACCGTGCACGGGTGCCCCCATATACAGGTCCAAGCTTCACCAGGCATCTTATCAGCATCATCTATCTGTAACATCAGCTGTGAGAAGGGGCCAGCGAGATAGAGAGATCTACCTGGGATCCACACTGTGGCGGCGAGGTGTCCCTCTATAGCCCACAGGTACAGCTACTTCTAACTTCGCAGCACACTTTCCCAGCTTATATCTTACTTAAAACAAATGCCTGTGTAACCAAGTGTTACGCAAGCTGACAGATCAGTACTTTTCCAGTATAAGGCCTCCCTCCCGAATGGCCAGTTCTTAAGAGGTTAACCTGGCACTGGAAAAAACCCATGACTAGATGCCAAGCAACCATGAACACCTGGATTCCCATGACTTCCCTCCATACATCGCTGGGTAGTAATTGTTTACACCAGCACAGACCTATGTGGCTTCTCTGTACAACGCTCCCACAACAACAAAGTCATGTGAGAGACCCTGATAACAAACCTCTGTGTCAATATACTGTTTCTCACAAACATTTACCAAGCGCTAGGAAAATTACAGCTTAAAGACTAGCTATTATCATCTATAATTCTTAAAGTGATACTGTCAATATGGATTCCGGATGGTCAATAAATCTCTTAGCAATACATTCCACCCTTGACCATCCATAATCCATATTTGATCTATATACAACACCATATCCCAAGGGAATGGCTTTAGCAGATGAACGACATATTGCTATAACAGAAGGAATACACTGTATACAGCAGCATAATGCAATGCAAGCGCAACCTATAGCAAAAAGTACTCCTAAAATATAGCGTAAATAACCAAGATCAGGCAACCAGGAAAATAACCAATCCCACCATTTACTATTACTCTGTGTGATGTGAACTGATCCATCTGGGACTGCAAATCCTGGCTATGATCTGACAAGTTAAAGCAACACCTATTCTGAAACTCTTGGTATCCATGGTGGTGAATTAATAACAAATACTCTATAGCCGCTCTATTCTGTAAGATAGCTTTTTGATAACTTTGTATATCTAATACTATATCTTCTTAGGTGCTATTGGTAGTATTTATTGATATAGCTACCAGGCAAGATAATCTCCCTTAAAGCCTTAGCAGCATATGCAGCTATGGCAGGGGATCCTATAAGCATAAGGGGTAATTCTAGAATTTCTGACTGTCAATATGGACTCTAAAGGGTCAGTAAATCCACCCTTGACCATTCAGAATCCATATATCATTTTCATTATGCCCCCTCCCCTTTTTTCACCTCCTATTTTTAGTTGCTGACATTTCCCTATTTTATTTGGATTATAAATCATTTGATAGCATAATTCAGCGGATGCAATATTTTGAGTCTATATATCATATCTTCAGCAAGGAAATCCTCTCCAGCACAGTTTATACAAGCATAATATGAATGGTATGTATAATTCTGGATCACATCTCCATCTTCGATCTCCTTATCTTGGACAGACACCCCTATAAATTTTGTCCATAGTTGCAAGGGGGTTGATACAGCTACCATGCAAGTCTCTAATATATCAGTAGCAGTAGCAATTTTGGTCTACATAAATGTTCATCAATTGTGCCAAATAAAGATTCTGTTTAGTTTTCAATAATGCCATATTCTCCTTGACTGGCACTTCCTCTCTTTGTTGATGCAACGATTGGGTAATAACAGAGACCATAAGGACCATGCCTGCGATACCGATCAACCACCGTCTCCAAGTTTGGATTGGATACTGAAAAGAAAGAACAGACTTATTATTCTCTGAGATAACATCTGCTTCCCACTTTCCTTCTCCTGGTTTCCTCACTACCAATTATTCCCCCTAGCAATAACTTCTACAGACTCCGGAGGGCCTTTATCCCTCAGTTGTTTTACCCAAATTCTTGCACCATCGTTTAAAGAGTGAGTGGAACCAAAATATTTTCCCACTCATATTGGAGTGCACATATCACAGCTGTTATAAACTAATATCACTCGATTCCCTCTTTTTTTCTTTTCCCCAGCATTTATCTTCTCAGATAAACCATTTTACTGCTTCTAAACCAAAAGATATGGAAACTGTTCCTGCCCTCTCCAAATATTCTTTCACTGGATATTAGCATAAAACCCCTAAAATACCTTCTATGTCATAAATCCTCACTACGTCATGGCATCTTATTTAACAATTAACTATTCTTCATTTATTAATATTTGCTCTAGAGTATTCTTGAGTTTTTACTCAGGCCTTTACTCACTAGGGACAGATTAATATGCAACAAAGAAAAGACACAGCTTATCATATGACACTCAACTGGTTAGTCGCAATGCGCAATAGACATCACAACAAAAAACATGAAACAAACAACACAGCACAGGGCCCATCACATCACACCCATGGGGTCACATCACACTGACTGGGGAAACGCACTGGTGTCTCCCCTTTAACACAAAGGAATTCTTTGTTAACTCTTTAAAAATTGGAACTCCAAACAAAAAATTATCCAATAAGGAATGCACAGTTGTGTTACATTTGGATACACGTTGAGCTAAAATCAAATTTTTACCAAAAACCTAGTAGTACTACCAAATACACTCTGGGTTAACTTTTCCTGTGCCCCGGGCTTGATTTCAACAAGTGATAGCGCTGATGACTTCTATTAGATATCATTGGATCACTAGAAATCTTTTTTTTTCTCCACTCCTGCAAATAAACAGAAAGTTAATCACACCCCCCAAGACAATTCAACGTTCGGGGAAGGGAAAGCAAACATTAGCAAAAGGCGTCCATAAAAACAACATGACAACAAAAACTTTTTCAAAACTAAAATGTGTGCACAATGCAAGGTATCAAAAATGAGCTCAGTAAATACCACGTGGATTTATCTTTAACAAAAGCCAATTTAAGAGGATATCCTTTATATCACACCTATAGGTCACTTTTAAACCAGACATGACATACATTATATATGCTTACACAAGTATATTCTCTATATTCCATACATCGTCTACAGACCTGTTACCTAATTACCTGTAAAAATAAAAACACATCAATTACACACAAACAACTTTTTCCTCCAATAAAGTACAATTAACTCCAATATATCAGGAAGATTTGCCTGGAACAAAACACAAAATGTCAGTCATAAGTAATATCTCTTATATTAAATAGTAAATTCAGTCCATTCACAATATGTGGCCGTCTAAACTTTCCAGATATAAATATACTTTCTACAAGTACATATCCTTGCTGTGTAATGAGCTGCAAACTGTTCTTATCTACTGACCAAAGACAAGAATTTTATCCCACACTCAAATGCTATACACTCCCGGGAACATTTATAAGCTGTACATCAAGTTTTGTATACCTATACCTTAACTATTCCATAAGAAGTCTCTATGTTACAGAGACCGGACAGAACCAAAAAACAAATGCCACACAATCAAAAACTACACATTCTCCGGTGGCTCAAACATTCTTGCAACACAGAACACAACACAAGAACAAATTTACAAACAAAGAAATCCAAACATATGACAATATTTGACTCTGAACACAGAACTGAACCCGTCTAAAATAGTAACTCCATAAACCGCGGACATCAGACTCTACACATTATTTTAGAGACAATAAAGCTTTCCTACACTGCTTATCTGTACACATAAAACTACTTCTTTTTTTTTTCTTATTCAGACAATCTTTATTCAAGTTTTAACAGAGAGATACATAAGTAAAGGTACTTAAAGATAACTTTCATTGATTAGTAGAACACAAAATACAGAAGGACGTATCAGGATCTCATATTGTCTCCAACATGCATGGTCAAGAGATGGAACACAAAGTTTTACATGTCAAAACCGTAAAAGTGAAATAAAGACCTTAGGCATACCGGTGTGCAGTCGATCCTCACGACAGTCAGTGCGACATAGAACAGGCGAATAGAAAGTAAGGATGGAGAACAACTTCTCGATATCGCAGGGAGAGATCCTCACGTTTATAAGGATACATTAAAACAGAATGAGCCTGCAGATGGGATGTAGCTTATCATAGTCCTTCTAGAACCCAAAACAGAGAAAACTATAGAAGGCTTAAACAGAAGAAACAAGTGCAATACATAACTTGAAGTGTCCAGTCTGGTCCAGTCCAGGGCATAGTAGAGACTCACAGGTGCATCACAACGATACATCATGGTACAGTAGATAAGAAGGAAAGGAAAGGAGTGGAGAGGTCGATCCCTGAGAAGGATCGGTAAAGATCCGACTGACAGAAAGTGATCCAGTCACTCCAAGTCGACCAGAACCTACTGGCCTGCAAGGGGGAGTCGTTTCTGAATTCTTCTAAGCGCTGAAGTCTATGTATTTTGTGAAACCAGGAGGAGATGGAAGGGCAGTCGGTTGAGCGCCAGAGGCGGGGAATGACCGCCTTTGCTGCCAGAAGTAGAAATGAGACTAGGTGAGAAGAGTAGAAGAGCAGCCGGGTCATTCCTGATTCTCAAACCCGAGATGCTTTGTATGAGTTCCACTACCCTTTCCCAGAAGGGCTGAAGAGCTGGGCAACCCCACCATATATGGGACATTGTCCCCAACATCACTCTGGCACCCCAGCATGTATTAGGGATCTCTGGGAAAAGAGAGTGGAGCAGAGAGGGGACTCTGTACCAGCGTGAGACAACCTTATAGTTGAGTTCCTGCGCTTTAGTCGAGATGGTGGCTTTGTGGGTTAAGAAAAAAGCCTTCCCCCAGGCTTCGTCAGAAAGCTCCCTGCCTAGTTCCCTCTCCCAACCAATCTGGAAAGAGATCTTGCTTGTGGCGGGGGTACAGAAAAGTCCATACACTCTGGCAAGTGCATGCTCCCCCAAGGAATCCAAGAGGCACCAGGACTCGAAGGGCGAATAAGGCCTGTGTAGGTCCAGGTCGGTCTTGAATTTCATGTAAACGCTCAACAGCTGATAATAGTTCAACCTAGAGAACAATGTATTAGTCGCAAAGCCCGTCAAGTCCCGGTAGGTCTCCAGAGAGAGGAGCACACCCCCAAAAATGGAGGAGTAGGGCCTCTTCCCTCGCAACCTGACCACAGCCCGGGATAATGCTTCAGGTATCAAAGGAAGAATGTAGCTGTGCTTATTCCGATAAAACCCACAATTTATTGGAGGGAAGTAAAAAACAGGAAAAAAGGTAATCTTTGCTTCGGGTATAGGGATTCCCAATCAGAGGGTTAAAGGGGCCCCCGGACAAAACAATGTCATCTTTGGGGAAAGGCTCTACAAACTCTGAAGAGGTTTGGCTTTTAAAGGGGGCACCTCGAAGGGAGTTTTCTTGGGGAAGGTCTGCAGGTAACCAGGGCAGAGCTGCGTAGGGGGCCCCAAAACTTCTTGTCCCCATTTCCCAAAAAAGTTTGGAATCCCAATTTATGAAAGGGGGAAGGGTGCAAAAACCTTGACCCCCCGTTTAAGTTTTGATAGGAAATGGGCAATGCTAGTCCCCCCCCAAAACTTAGATTTGGGAGGGGGAAAACCCGTATCCGGGGGCGTTTGCAGGTCCACACAAATTTAAAGCTCAACCTGCGCATTTTTCAAAAAAAAGGCTTTCGGCAACAGGATGGGATGCTTGGAACAGGTATAGTAAGCGAGGGAGTACTTTCATTTTTAATATTTTAAATTTCGTCCGACAAGGCAAAATTTTTACCCCCACCTCGCCAGATTTTGGGAAAAAAAAAAATTGAATCAGAAGGGGGGAGAAATTAAATAAAAGTCCTCTCCAGGTTAGAGGGGATGTGGCCCCTAAGTTTTGAAGGACGATGGGACCCAAATGAAGGGGAAGGTAAATTTCAAAGGGGCGAGGTAGATAGGAATATTAAGGGTTTTAAAACCCCCTTTTTTTCAATTTTTTTCTTATGGTTATGAGTGCACCATAGGCTGAGGGTTGTAACACACTGGGAGGAGGAAGCGGGCTCGTTAGGTAGGGAGCAGATTCTGAAATGCAGAACACTTGGATGGTTTCCCTTTGCTCCCCGATCCCCTGTATGGCGGGGTCCGCCCCTTATCGATTGTAGGAGATGCTCCATTGCAATGACATAGAGTAAGGGGTGTACCATCAGCAAATAGAGCAAACATAGTCCACATAGAAGAACATTTGTCCTATTCATCTCTATGGGACTGTCGCGGTTATCCTTTGAGGTAACTTTTTTCCCAATACCCTGACAGATACCTCAGACATAGGCAATAACTGAGTGTGAACCTAGCCTTATAGTGATCTTCAACTATTGAGTATCAACTGCAGTTCACAGGAGTGCAAACAGCGATATCACCTGCAATACCTTGCAGCAATTAACAATCTAACTGCTTCAAAGAGAACCCAATTGCCACTCATTCTACCAGTTAGGGTATGTTCCCACGGCTTTTCCCCGGCATATAGCGACACATAATGTTATATGCCGGCTGTTTGATAGTATGTGCACAGCGCTCCCATTGACTTTCACTTTCCCCGGAAAGAAGTGACATGTCACTTCTTTCCCCGGCGCCCCGTACGCATTGGGAATACATCTGAAATCATAGAACTCAAGGGAGAGCTATGATCTTCCATATTTGTGAGCCGTACTTCGAGTGTATTGAAACTCATTTACGCTCTGAAGTACGTCCCTGCAAAATATGCCGTTGTGAACATAGCCTTACTGTGAGTGAGTAGAAAACTGTTCAGGCTACACATTGGGCACATTTATCAATGCTGTGTGACTTTTAGGGTATTTTTTCACACGCTGTCAACTGTGTTAGGCCATGTTCACAGGGCCCTTAAAAATGGGCGTATTTCGGTACGTAAATTACGCGCGAAGTGCGCAAATTAACGGTCTGAAATAACGGCCCATTCATTATCGGTAATCCACAGTTCTCATAAGAGAATATGGCTTACATCTCCTCCCCTGCCCGGCGAATCCGCCGGACGGGGGAGATAATGACAGGTCACTTTTTTGCGGGTATACGCGCTGCTAGTAATGATTGTCTATGGGCCGGCGAAGTGCCGGCCCCCCGCTCACTCCCCCACCTCCTGCCCCCGGTCCCGCAGTTAAGCCGTGTGAACCTAGCCTAAATGCCTTGCTTTGCACTTTGCAATTATGGGCTTGCACCTCATCATTTCAAGCATGAACCCCGCACAGTGTAGTGGAGGTAGATTTGCTGCGCCCTACATTTGTATTTCGCAGCGTGTAATGGCCTGAAAGAAGTGTTACTTCTTTTTTACTGCCATACATTACACAGTGCAAAATATGATGGTTTAAAAACAATGTTGCTTGAATGACAACGTTGATTTTAAATCATACATTCTTTTTAAGGTATTTTGCCGCAATTACAAAGTTGAAATACACCTCCCAAAAAATGCCATGTAAATATAAACCCCTTAGTGTGAAGATAGAAACAGTCTTACAATGTATATTATTAGAGCGTCCATTTCTCACAGTGTTGTTGTTGTTTTTTAAGTTTTTAGGAAAGCTGATTTCATGTGGGCAATTTAGGGTTAATGAATAGCCATTATGTCTGACATGGAGTAGTTTGCTATTTAAACCGTTCAGATTCCCTTTTGGGAAAACAATGCCATGATTAAGGATCATCTGAAATGAAACGTGTAGGTGAGCAACTATGAGATGGATTGTCCGAGATGTGTACTGAACTCTGAATGATTTTAATGCAAATAAATAAATTTTATCCTTGAAGAATAATTCTGCCTTCCACTGGCCTCATCTCTTGCTTTGAAGCTGTTTTTTCTTTCCTCCCGGAACCAGTCTTACAATGCACCACATTTATTATAGTGTTGTAATCTAGTGCAGGTCAATACTACTCTAACTTTACATTTGTATAATTTGGTTTACTTTATGGCACTAACTGCACCAAATTTTGGTGTTTTTTTTCTGGCGCAAAGCAGCATTAAGCCACTCCCCTTCTTCACAAACCACGCCCCTTTCACAAGGCCACAGTGTTGAGGAGCAGAAGTGACTAAAACACATAATATATGTGGTGTACAACACGTGTGCCATTATTTTTGGCATTCATTGTGCAACTGCCTTGATAAATGTGCCCCAATTTTTTTGCTGCATGCCTTTTCTACATGCGTTTTTGAGACGGTTGAGAAATGCAACAAAAATGCATGCATAATGCAACGTATGATCTCAGGTGCAATAAGAGGTGGGTGTACGGGGCTAGCAGCTGCTTATGAATAAACTGGACACATTTCTGGCAGCACGGGCTGTGTCCCACCAGATTTGTTAATCAAATGCTCTATAATATGGATCTACAGAAATAGTTGACAGATCGTTTGGAATCAGTGTGTCTATCACAAGCTTCTATTGACCTCAGCAAAGCCAGCATAAACTTGTGTGATAGGTTCCCTGTAAGATGAAGTCAATGAGAAACGACATGGACATCGCCATCCTGGTCTTATGTGTTTGCGTACATCTATTCTTGTGGACCAAGGCTCTGTATTTTTATGCCATAAACTGGATTAGAAGGAAGAAGACATTTTTTTTTGAAAGAGCGCCTTTTTCAAGATAAAAATCCAAAATGGATGGAAGGACAGATCACAGATACAGTCATGGGGACTAGATTCATGCCCAATATTATCACCCCCTCAGCAGTACAGGTGAGTCTTTACAGGGCTGCCTGATAGTCTGCAGTGCTACCGCTAGATGGCAGCAGTGAGTAGAGGGTGCAGGCTGCTGTAAACAGGAGGCAACCTGGAGTCAGATGAGGAGGACAGGGGGAGGAGCAGGCTGGACTTGCTTTTCTCCTCACTCGGCTTTAATCATTGCTTTTCCTATGCTAGTTACTCCACCGGCAGCCTTGTCTCACTTTCTCGCTACAGCTCATCTCCTAAAACTCCCTATACTTTTACTTATGTGACTATTTTTCAGAAATTCTTAAGTTTTTCGGGTCCAAAGATGGGTGAAGCCCATGACTTATCCAGCGTCCCAGCTGACGTTCTCCTCTGTGACACCTTCTCTCAGGTGCCTGAAGATGGCAATGCCCTGTCGTTTGCTCTTGCGAGAACAGCTTTTAAATTTGCAGAGCCTCTCCGCTGCCTCCTCTGAGTCCCAATGACTTCCTTCCATCTCTCCGACTGCATTAGTTGTCGCGCCTTTAGGGGTAAAGACCCCAGAGACATAGGGGGCTACTTCACGTCATATTTTACCCTTATCGAGGGTTTGTTGGGGGCCACCACTCACCGGCAGGGGACTCGCCAGGACATACCGGACGGAGGCATCAAGGGATAGAGAGCAGAACCTAATCCTGGCAAAAACCTGGGGACAGAAGATATGCCAGCTGTCTAATGAGCAGGGTAAGTTTTTCATTATACGGGGGCAATACGCCATTGAGGTGTTTAAAAACTGTGCCAAGTAAAATATTTTTTTTACTGATTACTTTTTGCTACAGTGTGTTTTATGCATACTTTTGTGCATGAAACGTGTTTTTACGCCAAAACATGCTCCGTGAATTGTGGCGCAAATTTCAAAATCTGTGATGCATAAAAAACATATGCATTGACTCCATGGGTGCCAGGACTTAGATCAGCCTCATGGAATTCTGACATGTATTCTTCTGTGAATCTAGCCTTAGAGTGCGTTAACACGGCACAGACCAAATACCGGTCGGGAAATCCTGACCGGTATTTGGTCTTTTTTTGGCACGTAGGGGGCTGATTTTGTCTGCGGTTTGCGGAATCAAGCCGCCCCCTTCGCACCCACATATTCATGTGCTGCCCGAAAACCAGGCGGGAAAATGAACATGTTCTAAGTTTTTTGGACCGCCGACGGTGTAAAAAACCATCCGGCGGAAAATCCGTGCTGTGGGGAATGCTGAACGGATTTTCTATTGAAGTCTATGGGGGAACGTTGCTTGTCGGTTTTCAGACGGTTTTTAAAACTGCAAACTGTCTGAAAAACCGACAAATAACCTGTGCTGTGGGGACAAACCCTGTGCTTTCACACAGGACGGATAAGCTGAGGATTTTTCACAACAAATTTGCATGCGGAAAATCATCACC
This sequence comes from Phyllomedusa bahiana, assembly GCA_025379985.1. NCBI lineage: Eukaryota > Metazoa > Chordata > Amphibia > Anura > Hylidae > Phyllomedusa > Phyllomedusa bahiana. The sequence continues at coordinate 15,128 of JAODAL010035851.1, forward strand.
TTATTAAATTACCAGCATTTTACGAAATCCCTTTCACACCCACAGGAAAATTCTGCTCAAAATCCAGATCTACCGTATTTTTCGGACTATGAGACGTATCGGTCCATTAGATCCACCAGTTTTTGTGAAAGAAATTAAGATAAACAGTTTGCTGTGAATAGTATGCTTAGATGTTTAGTAGAATAAGTCCAGGTACACATCTGTGTTGGAGGTTCCATTAGAAGCCTTTGTTGTAGATTGACGGACACCATAACAGACATCGGACTCCATTGTAGTCAGTGGGGTCCGTGAGACACCAATGGGATCCATCATTTAATAGATCAACACCGCCATTCATTTCGTATTTCTGTTCCCATGACAGAACAGAAAAATGGAAATTGCAGTGCGAGTGTGAACTGGACCTGAGTACCGTAAATATATTTCAAGGTGATGCACTGAAAGAGTTAAAAACTCCGTGGGTTTTTGTGTGTGTGTGTGTGTTTTTTTTTTAAAACTTTTTATTGTTTACTTTTTTCATGGTTTTTTAAATCCCATTATAGGATTTAACCAAAAAAATTTTTTGACCCTTTTGTAAAAAAATTGCAATACTTTTATGTTTTGTATGATTATAACGTGACAAGCGGGTTTTTGTCTGTAAAAGGGGCCCTTTTCAGGTTCCCAAAAAAATTAAATATAGAAAAGAAAACCTTCGGCTACTACAAAATGGTGAGGTGATGATTGTTTGTGCAGGGTCCTAAACCCATTTCTCTTACTGGAAATACATCTCATTTGCCCAACGAAACTCTAGTGTGTTGCAATATTAAATTAAAGAAAAAATAGTGCAGCCCCCTGATTTAGCGTTTAAACTTTTTTTATTTAAAAATATCCCAAAAAGTGATGAGATAAGGATTAAAATAAACCCCGCGGGAATAACAGCTCGCAGAGCTAAAACCCGGGGTTTTTTCTTGTTGCCCTTCGTGTGGAAGAAGCTGCAAGGCAAAACCCCCAAGGTTTGTTTTGCCTTGGCATCCCGGCGGGAAACCAAAAACTGTCATAACAGGCAGCTACCACGCACTAAGGCAGAACCGCTTTTTGAGATATGTGATGCCTTCCCACTCCGTAGCAGGGCAGACATTTAAATAGGAGGTTCTAAAACTTTTACCCTATGTTTGGGGAAAAAAATTTCTTGTAATACAAAAAAATTCAGAAAAATTGAACTGATTTTTTCCTCTTAACCAAATTCCACAACACAATCTGCGCGTCAAATTGCAGACTTATGGGGAAAAATTCAGCAGTTTGTTGTCCCAGTGTGGAAAGAAATTTAAAGTAGGCAGTTCAGAGTTTTTAGTCAGGCTGTGGGTGGTTATTTAGCAGTAAATTGCTCGGCTCTGTGTTCTTAGAGAGCATTACAAAGACTAAATGCAGGAGATTTAATTGAAAGTAAACAATGCTATTGACCTTTCGGCTGAAAAAAGTGTTATCAAGAGAAAAAATTAAACAGTTTAATCTTATTAAAAGAAAAGGGGGAGGAAACCGTATGAGAATGGCGGTCGAAGCGTTGGTTTTCACGTTTTTTCCCGTGAAATGGCATATGTTGTCGGTGGAAGTGCGCTCATAAATGCAGGGCAAACTTCGCGCCTGGGAGACAGACCACATTGTTTAGGTCTGCCTGTCGGAGTTTTAAATGCGCTCACATTGCGCCCGATTCTAACATGCGTCGGGTTCTCAAAATTTGGTGGTCCCACCCCAGAAGCCCATAGAACGCCCTTCATGTTTGGGCGCATTACAAAGTGGGTGAACCTTACGCCTAAAAAAGGCTTAGGTGCCTCCGACGGTAGAAGGCAAGTGAGGGCTTATACACCTGAAAAATGTTGAAAGTCGTCTACATGTCCCCAAGTCTTGTCCTTTCCCCCCTGGTGAGTAACTTCCTCTCTCTGTCTAAACGGGAAAGGGGCGGAACCAAGGGACATTGAATGCTGCGAGAGTTAATCTTCATCTTCTGGCCAGGGCAATATCATGGCAATTATTTTGAAAAAAAAAATTAATTAGGTCCTTTATGTTGAAGCTTATCTTTAGTGAGAAAACCCTTGAAGGGATGTTCATACGTGTTTTCTGCACCGTAATATGTGTGTGAGACCCAAACACATTTTTAGCAGAAAATACCCCTCATCGCTTACACAATGCGCCACAGAAAATAAATGACTTGTCACTTGTTCCGTAATGTGTTGGGGTGTATTCCCAAAAACCATGCTGGGAATAACTCGGGATACATATAAAATACACATGTGCATAACCTTAAAATCTACATTAAAGCACGAATGTATTTAGGACTTTTTTTTTTAAGAGAAATCAGTGTCAAGGTCTTCTGTATATTTTTACACTGTGTGAACATGGTCTATAGTTTATCCTCTCTGGCAACATCTTCACAAATGTACTAAATTACAAGGGAATCTATGGAGCCATAATCTACCCGAGTGCCTCAAATTGGGAACCCAATGGTTCACATGGGAATTACGTGGTTCCTTACACATCCAAACTTTCATACACTGATTAATAAAAGTCATTGGAGAAGATTTATCAAGAACACTGTTATCAAAGGGGTGCTCCCACCATAGACTTTCATGGCATATCGCCACTTCTGGGACCCGCACCTTACTCGGGAACAGGCCCTCGAAAGTTACAGAGCCTAAAGGAGAGTCAGCCACGCCTGTCCTCAATTCTGTTCTATGGAAGTTCCAATTACAAGTGAGAACAGACTGGAGAGTTGTGCGGAGGCGCAACCTGATCTTCACATTGAGACGGGAGCCCGTTCCCAAGATAGGTGCCGGTCCGAGAGGTGGAACCTGCACCTATCACACTTTAATGTCATATCCTAGCAATATGCTATCAAACTCTATGGTGGAAGCTCCCCTATAAGACCGATTTCACAATTCTGCACACAGATCCATGTCCATTCCAGATCCCATTGATTTCAATGGGAATCCCCAGCAACCAATCACATTCTGTCTCTCATTTTCCATATGCCTTTTGGAACATGAAAGCTAAAATCTGATTGGTTGCTATAGGCAACTGCTCAGCTTTTCCACCAGTTTTGATGGACCTCCTCCACTATGAATGTTTCTAGCCCCGTATACAAACGTTAATAACCCTTGCTTGTCCATGTTAATGTATGGAAATCGCTTTCATTGTGAATGAGGGAGATTCCTACTGAATTTTATGTCTATTCCACCTTATAATCACGGCCTTAGTACCATGATGCACACAGGAAAAATGAAAGCAGTGATGTAATTGGTTGCTATGGGTAACTGTCCAGGTCCACTGCTGACTGGGAGTAGGTCTGGTTATCAGTGGTCACCGCATGGCTTCGTGTGTAGATTAGAGAGGCTTTTTGATAAAACCAGATGCTTCTTCACTGTCATAGCTGCAGAAACACAAGTGAAATAGCAGAGTTACGGTCAGACCTGGAAATTCTGCCGTCAGACACATATGATGTATTTTAACAAAAATTATCCACAAAATTAAAAAAAAAACAATTATAAAGCACTGCGATTTTCTACAGTTGTTAAATCTTAGGCCGTGTCCACATGGCAAGGACAAAGTTCCAAATCAGAATCCGACCAATATTTTACACTCTTTTTGTTTTTTTGCCGCGATTTTCCAATTCTTAACATTGGAATAGCAAACACAGGTCCAGCATTCGATTAAGCGATCCACAGAATTGAGATGGGAATCCAAAAAATGTAAAAATTATACTATGGTATATTTCATCATCATAAAATCCAAGTATAGACTGACAATAACAAAAAGCTTTACAGTCTCCACACTGACGCGTTTCAGTTTAGGACCTTATTCAAACCTGTTTGTTTTCTGCATGTTGGATACATCGGAGTTGCTCTCTCCTGTCTGGGTCATCCTTAAGAAAGGCAACCATGAACTAGGAGAGCTGGCTGAGATGTCATAACTCTAATTTTTGGTCTTAAAATTGGAGTAGTACATTTTCTGCTGTAAATCCGCCGGAAAAATAAACATGTTCCAAATTTTTTGCAAAGCCGTCGGTTTTGAAATCGGACCTCAAAGTCCAAACCTCGTAAACCCTCCCCATAGACTATTTAGGTCTATGGGGATATTTTACAGTCAGAGTTTCACCGGTTTCAAAATCACAGAATTAGGGAGAATGGCATAAAAATAAAATGTAAATTTTCTGCTGGGAAATACACCAAGGGCGACATGTATGAACGGGGCTGCATATGACATCTGGCATCTTTTCAGCCCGACATCTAGCGCAGCCCCGTTCGCAATAGTTTTAAACCTGCTGCACGCCATTATCAGGTGCCCACAGCACTTTGTAATGAGCCCAATTTCGTGGGGACATGCGGGAGGTTGGGCGCAATAGAACCGTATGAAGCTATAGTTTTATAGCTTCAGTACGGCAAGTCCAGGCGCATTACTTTAAAAGTGGTTTACCTGAGCCAGAATTGTCGTTTCTATACTAGAATGCGCCTGATTTATGACCGGCAGTAGATTGGGTCCGTAAATCAGTCGCATTCTACACCATTTATATGCGCACAAAAATTGGCATCTAAACGCCAAAAATCATGCGTGTCGCCGCAAGTATTCCAATGCATGGAACACATACATGTTGTTAGTTTCAGCATTTTTGTATGTATTGTGGATTTTATATACAGAAAATTGTCTTAGACTTCAGTGCTATGTGAAGTTCTGAATAAAATTTGCAACAGAAATCCGCCACAAAATTCACAACAGTAATTCCACCTGCATATTTGCTATGGGTTCACTGTTGAGCATGTTAAAGCATATTTTTATACCGTGTGTAGGTTCTTTTCACGCTGCATAAATGGCTTCTGTTTGATACATACATCATGGAAAGCTTATGATGTATAATGGTGATGGATACAATGTCATCCATAGGCTTCGTTATCAAAATAAAAAGAAACCTGTACACAGGGTAAATATTTTTAAGGAATGCTCCTGTATGGAAAAGTGCAGACAACAGCAAAAAAACAACGATAAAGACAATACATAAAAACTGCCCAATTACAATCTAAATGGGTCACATTAATACAATAAATATATAAACCAGAAACTTTCAATGTGCTCTACAAACCAGTGCCGTAGTGGCATTTCAAGGTTCATATACCAATTTGGATTGTGAAAATTGTTGATTTTCTTACGTTCTACCAGCAGCACAACAAATCAGGGATTCTTGCCACTGTGAACTAGTAGGACAGATGGAATTTGTAATGAGAAATAATTAAACAATTATTACCCCTATAAATGCCTGGGTGACCCCGCCTCCGGCGTGTTTTCTGTCCTGTGCTGACAGAGGACATGGTTTGGTTTGTACGTCCTGGGTTTGTAGCTTCAGTTCAGGATGGAGGAAACTGTTTTAAATCTATTTTCCGTTAGGTGTGAGTAGACGGCATCACAGTACCAGTGCTCTTTCTCTACCTGTGCAGACAGAAGTGTGATCTGTATCTGTGGTGCAGCCTCTTTCAGTTTGCACTTTATCAACCCCTATGGGATAAGTACACGAATCTCAGAAGAACGGTCTGTGGGGAGGTGTTCAGAATGCTGGGGTTCAAGTTGCCCTCCCTATGGGCAACTTCTTGCTAGATCCCCATTGACTGTGCTGCTGGTAGGATGCAAAGAAAGCGTTGATTTTTTTTTTAATAGGGGTAATTATAGTGTAAATCTCATTAAAAGTTCCATCTGTCCTACTTGGGCAGAAATACTCCATTTGTTGTGCTGCTGTTTTGACTAAGGGAAAACCGATTGATGTTGAATAATCAACGCTTGTAACCCAGCTTTACCAGACACAGATAACTGACAAAGGAAAGTGGTGCTACGGAGTCACAGGGATACATGTGCTGCACTATTGAGTCCAAGCACCACATATGTTGTAGAGCCATCCGATAAGGCATACCATCGTGATATATATATATATATATATAATAATATATATATATATATATAAACATACATGTGATATATATATTATAATATATATATATATATATATTATTTATATAATTATATATATATTATATTAATTTTAATATTATTTTTTTTTTTCATATCCAATAGAACATACAGAATGGCTCCGTAGAATTTGATGGGTGCTCCATCATGGCTTCATACATGCACATATCACAAGGCTGTAATGCATCTATGTGTGTGATGCCAAAGGGTATATTTACTTTAGGCAGAGGCAAATATTTCTGCAACTGTCCCATTCATCTGAATGAGGCCTGCAGAATTCTGTGCACGTCCTGCAGAAACAACCTCATTCATAGGTATGTAATGGATATTTTTAGTCATAGAAATCTCTGCAATGAGTCTGCCGTATGTTTTCTATCTACATTTTTAAGCAGCGATGCTCTGGCTCCTGCATTCAGTTATATAATGCCGCATCTCTGTCTGCACTAAAGGGACACTTCCATCAGTTTGCTTGGTCTGATGCCTGTCCTGACTTGTGTGATCTGCTGTGTCACACTGCAACTAATGTTTTTTTGTTTGCACAGCAGTAAATCAGTGACCTGCTTCCAGATCATTGCCCTGTGTACAGGTAACAAACACCCATATCAGCTGGACAGCACACAGACAGGTGTGACAGGTTGGAGCACATTCCAAGTACAATTACATTTCCATTATACAGCTTTATGCTTTGGGGCTGACACAGCTGAGCTGTACAGCCTCCATGTACTGCTGTATTGGGCCTGTCAGACTCCATGTGTATGTAGATCATACTTGCCCTGCCTCCTGGATTGTTGGGGACACTCCGACAAAAGTGTTGGCAAGTCTCTTGGGCGGCGCTAGGATAGTGCAGACTCAGAAGCTATGCCCACATCATCCCCAGCGGGAGCTGGCAGTGATTTACAATGCAGCAGCTGATAACAGAGCTAGTTCTGATCCAGCCATTTAACACACTAGTTGCCATGGTCAGTATCAGCTGTAGCATCTAGGTGGTTAAAGGGGTTTTGCCATGAATTAAAATTGACGTGGAAGTTTGTAAATTAAATAATAAACATTTTCACCATTCATCATTATTAAAAATTCTGAACTGTGTTCGTCTTAGCTGCTCATTTAGTGATTCATTATTTACAGCTCGTCTCCAGGGAATACGACCAGGGCTGAGAGCTCCTCTGTCCTGGTCGCACATGCTCAGACATCACCTCTCCTCTCAGGCAGCTACTGAGTGTTCAAACCCCAGGTGCAGTCATTTTACTCCCGTCCTCTGTACTCCTTAGTAATTAGTCATACAGTGCAAATAAATTAGAAAAAGAAACCTCAATCAGGTTTGTGCATTGATAAAGAGAAATAAAATCCACAGGGATTTGAACCGAGGACCCTTGTGCCTGTAGGCAAAAGTTTTACCTCTGAGCTACAATGTAGCTACTCACAGCTCTATACATAAACAGACCTCTCTTTGACTAAAGAAAGGCATGGTGATGTCATCCTGCAGGGTCACATGATATGCAATTCAAACAAATCACAGACGCTCCCTTCAGAGCACACAGCTCTGAAGAGCTGGATACAGGAGGTATGAAATGAGATCGTGGCAAAACCCCTTTAACAGAGAGAGGATGCGGCAATGCATGAGGCCTATTAGGATCTTGCTAGACAAAGTACCTAAAAGGCTGCTTGTCACAGGCACAACACCTAGCAATAGTGTGATATACTGAAAGCTATCAAGAGATCGCATTGTGTAATCCCAAAAATACAAAAAAAAGTAAAAAAAAAATGTTTAAACATATACAGAAAATCAAAATCCTAAAAATACAAACATAAAATTATTAAAAGTATACATATTGGGTTTCGCCAGATCCGTAGTGATCCAATCTATACAATTATCTTGTTATTTAGTCCATACTTGCCAACTCTTCAGGATCGTTTGGTTAGATTCCCACAAAGAGGGAAAGTCTCCTGGAGTCTCATAAAAGCTGGTACGTCTCCCGTCTCAGCTGGAGCCAGGGAAAAGCATTGAGAGACGCTGCCCTGATGTCACTTGCTGCAGAGGGGAAGCGCCGCAACTAGACTGGCTCTGAAGAAGCTGATTGATGTGGCATCACCCACCTTTCCATGATACCAGACAGGTTATTTAATGTCCAGCAAAGCGGGGTGACCAAAAGGGGTGTGGCTTTTGTGTAAAAGAGGTGTGTCATGTAAACCAGTGGTGTGGTTTATGAACATTTGTGAGCTATGTGCAAAATTATTATGCAAGATCTTCACGAAGGACGCATTGCAGAGTCTGATGGATTGTGCCACCATTTTATGTCTACCAGATTTTTGCAAAATCTGACATGAAGAGTCTCTGTATGCCTCTTTAGTAAAGCTATAGAAAAAAATATAACACTGAGCCGTAATACAGCTGTGCGCATGAACCTTAGGAACTTTTTGTAAGTTTTGTAAGTTGCCATACTTAGGCCTTCCATAGAGGTACATAAGCCTGCACTGTAGCACCATATGCATCCGATTTCATATAGAAGCATAAAAAAGTATTTTCTGTCAGTGCTGTTAGCCTGGGTTCACACAGTGTTTTGGCGCTGCATATTTTGTGTCAGCAGCGGTGTAACTAGAAGTCATAGGAATCAATAGCAAAGTAAGGTGGGGCCCCACCACCTGATGACAATAAGCTAAAACAACAGCATAAGTAGCAATAATGAAAGGTTTAATAATACAGTCATGTGTCAGGGAAACCAAGAAGTAGCGCTAAATAGTAGAAAAGCACCAACTACTAGTGGTCCCCTCACAACTGCCGGGCCCCATAGCAGTCACTATGGCTGGTATGGCTAAAATTATGCCCATTGCATCATTAAAGGGGTTGTCTCGCTACAATGATTGCTTTTTATGTTAAAGATCTTGCAAAAACAAGTCCCTTTGCAATATGTGTCCATTAACAGTGTCCTACCTATTCCTGGATATCTCCCTTTGTATGCACTGCATCAGCTCCTCAGGTCGCTATAGTTACAGACCTGTTTGATCTCTCCTGATAGGCTGCCAGGGCTGGTCACTATAGCTACAGACCTGGTGTCCTCAGCAGCTCGTCACTGCAGGCCAGTAGTAGTCGGTAAACGAGCCCCTGAATTCAAAAATGAAGCAGAGAAAACAGGATTGAGGTAAGAGGAATCGATGTAGTGAGACAACCCCTTTAAGGGCCACATGTATGAAAACTGTCTAGGCCTAAAACTTTGTTGCCCATAACAACCAATCAGAGCACCACTTTCATTCCATGTAATGCTCTGGAAAAATGAAAGGGGGGCTCTGATTGGTTGCTATGGGCAACAAGAGAGTTTTAGACCTTGACAGTTTTCATACATGTGCCACTAAGGGCGCGTTCACACGGTCAAGGACAAATACCGGTCGGATAAACCGACCGGTATTTGTCCTGTTTTGCGGCCGTCCCCACGGAGAAAAGCCCTCCCCCTTCACATTCACAGATTCCGTCCGAAAACCGGACGGAAGAATGTGCTTGTAGAATGTTTTGCGGACGGAAAAACCGCTGGACGGAAAACCCGTGCAGTGGGGACTGCTGCACGGGTTTTCCATAGGAGCCCATTGTGCTCATTTTTGGCCGGTGTGTCAGGCGGTCTGCAAAACCGCAAACCGTTTGAAAAACCGGCCGAAAACCCGTGCCATGGGGACATGCCCTTAGTGTTAGCCGAAACCAGAAGTGGAACATACACAGAGAAGAGGTATAATAAAGGGATTTGGAATAATATCAATGCACTCCCGGTTTAGATGTACAAACACTGACCAAAGTACTGCTGTATTTTCATCAGTTTTTTTTTTTGTCACTTCTTTGCTGCAATTTGTACAGGAATCAACTCTACTGGTGGGCCCAATCACCACAGTCCGACGCTGAGTAGTTATATTCTAGCTGCTGGTTGTTGAGTCTTTCCTCCATCATAGGTTGCAGAGTGCTACTAGTTTTGAAACCAGAGTTTATTGATTATGAACAGATACAGTAATAGATTGTGTCTGTGAGGGAAAATAGCTGCCGGGCAAGGCTCATTGGGGAGTACCTGGTACTGCTGAAGGTGGACCTACAGCAGGTCCCTTTTTGACTCTGGTAATGAGACTATACTTATGTCAATAATGAGTCAGATCAGCCCTTTTTTGGCTCCCTCCAGGTGTGTGAGTTTTAGTTGTGTCTTTGTTTTATTGTGCCTTACTAGTTGATGTCCACTGGCTCTGGTTAATATCTACTGATTTGTTGGGCCAGTCCCAGGGGGGCAGTATCAATGGACACCCAGCTGGAGGAAGGCTCCTGTGATCACTTCATCTGGTTGGAAGAGCTGCCTGAACGTCTTCATTTTTGGTTGAATGTGGACTTGTGGCTCAAGCCTGGTGAAACGTGGACCCATATTTTGTTTATCCAATGGTGCTGCTCTTTTATATCCAGTTCAGAACACCTTTGTTACCCTGCTTGCCCAGTTCTCGCATAATGTTTGTGTGACCCTAGTTTCTATGAGCTCATTGTGGGCCTCCACCTCTTGGCAGCATTAAACGGCTGCAGTACTTGTCCAAGCCCTTTAAGCTCTTATTGGCCTCTGTTGTCTTCACTTGTGAGAAGTGAGAATGGCCCAGTCATTGCCCCAGCACTTTCCTTCCACTACTCAATCATACCCCACCACTTGAATGCCCACCTATCAGAACGTCTAGAATTACACATTAAAGGATGGCAAGAATAGGTCCCAAGGGAGCGATCCTGGGATCTTTTGCAGCTATTTGGTGAAAACTCTTCAATAAAATATCACATGTGAAGCGGACCTTACTGCTTTATCATTGGTGTTTTTTTTTTTTCTTCAAGTCTTTACATTTTGTGGTGTTTTTCACACTGCAAGGACTTTCCCTCTCCTCAACAACATAATCCTGTCTCATGGTAAAGGCATTGCTTTTCTGCTACACTGATCCTTATTGTAGACATTTTAATTAGTTTTGGGAAATGGTCCAGTTCTGTACCTTAATGAAATATTCACCTATTTAGCTATTTTGGTCATGTCCCCATATTCTCAATGCAGAAGGAAATTAGGGAAGCTGAGTATTTAGAAAAAAAAGCCATTATCAAACCCAAAGCTATGAGCCCTAGAAGCATGGAGGCCTGTATGATGGCTTAGAATACTAGAAGGAAAACTCCCAACGCCATGGAATCAGATACTGCAGCTCAGGATGCTTTGTGACCACCACGGCATAGAAGAGCAGTTGTCAAGTCCCCCCCTCCCCCTCTGGTGAAGTGTATACACTGTAGAGCACCAAGGTCCTGAGTCTGTATTCATGTCGTATGTACACATGCATGCTCATTACATTTGTGTGGACAGATAATTTGAGTGGAAGTGCTCTTTCAGAGCTGATAGGGCGTCCCGATTCAGTGTGCAGGGTCTGTGTTGATCTACAGACCCAAGCTGTGTGCAGTTGATAAGGTAAAGTAAACTTTGCAGAACCCCAAACTTTGCACTGCTGAACATTTTTGTGTAGCTTAGAAATATTCATGTATCCACCAGCTTGTAGTGGGCACAGACTGATTATATTGAAAACCCTGAGAGTATTTATGTTTTCAGAACATATTTTCTTCCAGGAACATGTCTATTTGGGTTGGCCCAAACAGGCACATTTTTTGGCAGGAAATAATACCATGGAATGGGTTGAAATTCAATCTCTGTCAGGCCAGGTTCACATATTTCTGTCAATATGAAGCCACCTTAGATCAGAACAAGGGATGGGATAAGCTAGAGTTATTGCACCCAGCAATACATCTGGTGCCCATTAGGGTGGAATAGGGCACAACACTGGAGCTATGGACGATCTGGCAATGTTGCCATCTAGCTTGAAGGCACAAAGTCAACACATTGTTTGATCTGGTACAACCATGCTGGATGGCTACTACACTGGATAACCAGTGTGAACCTGACCTTCTACTGGTGGGCACCAACACAACAAAAGACCCCACAGATTCTGCAGAAGACTGTGCGATTTGGAGGTAATTTTGGAAACAGTCATTTACCACTGGAATCTATGTATTGTTATTCATGTCCTGTGTGTCCAGTAGTAACAACCCAACATACAATGCAAGTTCTGAGAAAATGGAGGCGGCCCCCAGAGTAATTTTCTCCAGTGAGCAAAGGAAGCCCCAATTCAGCAGAGGTTTCCCTGATGGCACAGGTCAGGATAAAGTTAAAGGAGTGTTGCCACGAAGTAAAATTGACGTGGGAAGTTTGTAAATTAAATAATAAACATTTTTACCATTCATCATTATTAAAAATTCTGGACCGTTGTTGTCTTAGCTGCTCCTTTAGTGATCCATTGTTTACAGCTCATCTCCAAGGGATACGACCAGGGCTGAGAGCTCCTCAGTCCTGGTCGCACATGCTCAAACATCACCTCTCTTCTCAGGCAGCTACTGAGTGTTAAAACCCCAGGTGCTGTCACTCTACTCCCATCCTCTGTGCTCCTTAGTAATTAGTCAAACAGTGACAATAAATAAAAAAGAAACCTCAATCAGGTCTGTGAATTGATAAAGAGAAACACAGGTTTGGTTCCTGCAGGGATTTGAACTGAGGGCCCTTGTGCTGTGAGGCAAAAGTTTTACCTCTGAGCTACATTGTAGCTACTTACAGTTCTATACACAAACAGCCCTTTCTTTGACTAGAGAGAGGAGAGGCCTGGTGATGTCATCACGCTGGGTCACATGATATGTAATTCAGACAAATCACACACGCCCCCTTCTGAGCGCACAGGGCTGAAGAGCTGGATGCAGGAGGTATGAAATGAGATCGCGGCAAAACCCCTTTAAAACTTATTGCTAACTGTTCTCCAAATAGTTTAAAATTCAGAAGATGCTTGTATTAGATTTATTTGACCATTTGGAATTGGTGATGTGTCTATGAAGAGACACTGATATTTTACAAATCATACTCTGCTTAACTATTTCTGGAGAAGCAAGATGGTGCCCCTGTCTTGTGACTGTTTTTATGTATTTTCTCAGTTTGATTGTAATATGAACACTTTTTTGTTTTTTTTACGATTATTGGTCATTATATTTTACCATATTTCAGTAAAATCCGGTCACCTTCATTACAGAGATAAGGCATCAGTAGCTGGGACATCACTTGGCAGAAAGGCCATAGACTTTGGTTTGAGAGCTGAGAGCTTATCTACCGAGAGAAGCCAATGTGGCCTGGTCCTCTTATAAGACTGTTGGTGCTGTCATTGGCTGTGACTCATACCTATTTGCTAGTTGATTGGTTTGGTTTAGTTCTTGAACAATTAACAAAAAAACTGTAATAGAAAGAAAGGTGTTAGTTTGAGGTATGCATGTGTTGATGATTACTCCCTAGTATGGACATCATCTTGTCTATTTATCCAATACCAATTGCCCTACAAGCTATGAGCGTCTCCCTAAGGGACATCCTAGTGGGGCCAGACTTCCTTAAAGGGGATTTGCCAAGAGACAAAGATTCTTACCTTTCAGCTTAGCCCAGGTAGAATGTCAACAAATCATGCTGAATCATGAAGCTGCAGGGGAAGTTGACGAGCGAGTGGGGGTTGAGGAATCCAAGGGAGCGTCTCAAAATTAAGTGAACTAATAAACAGTACAACAGTGACAATACAGCAAGACACATGGCTCATACACTGCACTGTCGTAGAAATTATCTGCTAAGAAGCTAAAGTAATGTAAACAAATCACGGATGACAGGGGCACGCACACAGACACACAGCCAAGGCACAGAGCCCTGCATAAGGGGATCCTGTGACATGTTCACTCAAAATCAAACTATAACTTTGTGGAATTCTGTTATACAAAAGAGGAACACTATTCACACAGCAGCTTGAAAGCTTTACAATTTAAAAACATCAGATAAAGTTTGCAGGATCTAATAACACAGCTAGTTATTCTGTGATACAAAAGAAAACATATTGCTACCTGGTGCCTTAAAAGCTCATTCAATTTAGTTTGATCCAATAAGAATGATTCACGCAAGCGCTGGCTTTCAGCCCTGGGTTGTGACTAGGGGAAGCTTGTGTAACAAGGGGATTGAGAAATGCTGTAGTCCTCAGAGTTTTCACTTTTTTTAATCACATATATTTAGAACAGTGATTAAATACCCATTTTTGGAGGTTCCCACGTCAACATTACATGGTGGCAAAACCCCTTTAAAGAGAATAAACTAGCAAACATAAGGTGCAAACGATGAGTTTAGTGAAAAGGTCCTTAACCTTGTAGAATCTGCCCAAGTCTCCCCCATGATGTCATAGATAATGTCTTATAATTAGATTGCTCTGATAATGCAGACAGAGATTTACTGAAATGTATATACAGAAGGTCTTGACCCTTAAGATATGAATGCTGTGATCATTGGATAAGTAGAGATAATAATCCTGTAGATGATAATCAGTCATGTATTTATTTCATATTACAGGTCCCCCACGCGTTTTGCCCTCTCCAGCACGCCTTCTGGTGCTGCTCAATCCCTGTGGAGGAACTGGAAAAGCATTGACTCTCTTTGAGACCCATGTAATGCCCATGTTAACAGAGGCCAATGCTCCCTTCACTCTGCTGGTGACAGGTAAGGTGCCTACAGGGCTGTAGTGGGTGACTCACAGGTTAAATCAATGTATTTTTGAACCCTGACCTGGAACTGGGTGAAAGACCGTGGGGTTATTTTTTGCTGGTGTAGTGACCAGGTATCATATGTGTATACAGTCCCTGACAAAAAGGTCATCAGTGGAAACGACTATCTTTGAGTATCCACCCATTATTGGTTGGCATGGTTAAACTGGGCATAAGTCCTGTCAGCGTGTTGAGACACAGTTTTTTTTTATATACATATATTTTTTTATATACGTTATTGTCACAGGATTTTTGTAATTTTTTGGGGAGAGGGACAAATCCATGAGACAAACTTTCTGTGATCTCTTAGCCAGGTGACCCTGAAATGTGAAATCGAGATCATCATGCTCATAGACTCCCTCATAGGTGCACCAATGCTTTAGTAGTCGCAGGTCCACGCCTGATTACTATTGCTATGAATTTTCATTGGATGCATCACACCTAATCTGATGAATATGATACTAGCGATAAGGCAAAGTGTTGTATTTAAGTTACATCAGTCAACTCTATAATCTTGGGTGTGATCTAAAATAGCATTTCAGCTGAGTAATTTGCAGGATCTACATAAGAATTTAGGGCGACATGTATGAAAGGGTTTTTCACCTTTTTTATGACGTACAATGCACCTAACTGAGCCGGCTACGATTTCTTATGCACCTAATGAATGTGATAGGCGCATTGTTCGTAAGACTCATCATTTTCGAATGCGCCTAACATGAAGGGGCGTTCTGGAGGCATTCTGGGAGTGTTATGGAGGTGTGTCGCACCACACTCGTAAGATTAGACACCTACATGAATGTGGTTCGGCAAAATTAGGCGCATTACTGCTCCTACAGGGAGGCCTATCTCAATGTGATCTGCCTGAGATTTGCTGTAAGGGGCAAATATGTCCCTTATTTCCCAACTTTCACCAGTACATTAATAAAAAGTGATTTATTACAATTATCAAATTGTGTAAAATTTAATTATTTACATTTACTGAAAAAGGTGATCATATAAAATTAATATAAAATATATATTACCCCCCAAAATATAGTTCTATCTCCTATAAAATGTATTTAAAATTTGTAGAATCTTAAACTAATTTTACATTAAATAACCCACTCGTGGTGTAGTTCAGATTTTTTTATATTTTAAATTTTTACGACATTAAATTTGAAATTTATTTTTGCTGCTCTCACCCTTTATTTTGCATGCAGCAAGAGCCAGCACAGCACAGGTATTACTGGGACCTGTGGTCCACCAAGCAGGATCAGTACCATAGCTTCTATTCACTGCTATTCTAATGATTTTTCTCTTATTTCCAGCCTATCTATAACCTTATTACATCTTAGGCGCATTACAGCATTACAGTTGGCAGTTGGAGTATAACTCTTAGGCTAGGTTCACATGGCTTTAAATGGGACGTATCTCGCCCCATATTTCGCGCCGTACTGCGCGAAATACGGGGCGAGATATGTTCCAGTCATTACGGTAATCCACAGTTCTCATAGAGAACTATGGATTACGTCTCCTCTCCCCGCTCACACAATACTCCGAGCGGGGAGAGAAGTGACATATCAATTATTCACAGCGTATACGCGCCGAGAATAATGCATGTCTATGGGGCCGGCGGGCTGCCAACATGCACTGTGACATACTGAAGCAGAGCATGATCCTCTCCCTTTAAAAACTGGTCTGTAGGCAGGCTCGGACTGGCCCCCATGGGAATAGGGTGAACCTCCCGGTGGGCCACTGAGCAGGGCAGACCTAAAGTTGTTTTTTAACTTCATATACATTCTCAAAAGAGGCAAAAAAGCATAGAAAGAGATCAAAAAGCATGAAGCAGAGTATAGGAGGCATCTACAGTCATTTTCAGTAGCTGTTAGGAGGGGCCCCTCAAATAAACTCCATCAATGGGCCTATAAAAACTAATTTGGTGAGCCCCTAGAGTCAACTCCACCTGTGGGCCCTAGGCACCCCAGTCCAACACTGTCTGCAGGGCAATATTTGAACATAATAATAACCCCAAACAGACCTCCAAGACGACCACTGCCTTGCTAAAGAAAATGAGTGTAAAGGTATTGGACTGGCCAAGCAGGTCTCCAGACCTAAACCCTATTGAGCACCTATGGGGCATCTTCAAATGGAAGGTGGAGAAGCGTAAGGTCTGTAATATCCACCAGCTCCGTGATGTCGTTATGGAGGAGTGGAAGAGGATTCCAGTGGCAGCAACCTGTGAAGCTCTAGTGACCTCCATGCCCAAGAGAGTTATGTCAATGCTGGAAAATAATGGTGACCACACAAAATATTGACACTTTGGGCACAATTTTTCCACTGAATACTTTACATCGTATCAAAGTGTCATATCTTCAGTGTTGTCCCATGAAAAGATATAATACAATATTTACAAAAATGTGAACAGACAAGGCTTTAATACATTTACAGTGTGCTTCTTTGTTGCTGGCAGGATGCATCTTATGTACCAGGCCTAGTTCTGGCTTCTCCTGCTGATTTATGTCCCCTTAATTCACAGAGAGACCCAATCAAGCGCGTGAACTGGTGCGGGAGCAGGATCTGTCAACCTGGGATGCCTTAGTAGTGATGTCGGGGGATGGAATGATGTTTGAGGTAATCGGCTTCTCTACTATTTATCATCTTACAGTTTTCCTTCTCGCATGTACAAATTTATGTTTTTGTTGCAGGTGATAAATGGGTTAATGGAGCGACCGGACTGGGCGAAGGCCATCAAAAAAGTTCTATCCGTCCTGCCAGGTGGTTCAGGGAATGGACTGGCTGCATCTCTCAATCATTATTCTGGGTAAGGCTCTCTAAATTCGTTTCCAGGTTCAGATTGTGGGTGCCCCTGTTCTTCAATGGAACAGGGTATGTTTGATGTTTGAAGCTTCTGGTTTGAGGGCAATTGGGCAACTTCATTGGCACTTCAAATTGCAATGGACTCATTCAAATAATATTGACTACCTAGTGACTATTGCAAGCAGCACATAAGAATCTCCACCATAGGTCACCATGTTAGAATCTCCATGCTTCTGTGAAGATCTGACCATATCACTTAGGGTATAGCATATAGGTTTCGTATGCTGTATATGTACATGCTAAATGTGCCTAATAGAAGAATATGGATCCATACCACAAGAGAAGATTGGTGGGTTAGAACTGGAGGAAAGCTACAACTTCAGCCTGAAAGTCTTTATTTCTGGTATTATGACAAGAAAACTGAATTATATATTGAAAAATATAATGTGTATTTCCATTGTCACGATCCATGTTTGCTGTCAGTAAATAGAAACATTCAGAAGTAAAAATTTTGTCCAACTGACACAACTTGTTAGACCTGCGTCACCAGGAGATCATCAGGACAGATAGTCAGCCTCTGGATGTAAACAGAGCTGTTTTTGAGGACGGGTGTGTGGACAGCCCTTACGGATGCCGACTGCCCATTGACTTTATCAGTTTTAAAAGGCTTTGCAGAGTTAGCAGCTGGAGGGGAGAGCCGGCTGTTAGCAGCATCAAGCTCTCCAGGGCGAAGGCAGTGATGGTTTATTACCGTCCCTTTCATCTCAATCATTGTATGTACAGTGCTCAAAGAGTATACCTTTAGGCTCCCTTCTTCTTGGCCCATGCGGTCAAGAACAGCAGACTCAGATCACCTCTGCAGTCAGCAAAAAAAAAAAAAAAGTTTGGTACAATCCCGCAACAGGGCTGACCAAAAGGGCGTCCATACTCAACGCTGCCAAGCGACATTTCGGAAAGCTACGTGTCCTTCATCATGCCTGATGAAGGAAATGTAGCTTTCCGAAACGTCGCTTGGCAGCGTTGAGTATGGACGCCCTTTTGGTCAGCCCTGTTGCTGGATTGTACATCATAAGGACATAGCTGCATTCAATACAGCTTAAGTATTGACTTTGCTTTAAGTTGTATATAACGATAAAAGGCTGTATTTGGACTGTACTGTCTGTAATAATTACGGCATACGTTGTGAAGATATAAGTAAAAGAATGATTTGCACGCTTAATGAAGCCCCAAGTATGTTTTTTGAATGAGGCATACATACAGGGCAGTGTAGTGCTAATACGACAAGTCTGGCTCATGCACCACTTTTACCCTGGTCTGGCTGTTCTTCTGCAGGTCATACATACAGGGCAGTGTAGAGCCAATACCACAAGTCTAGCTCAGGCACCACCTTTACCCTGGTCTGGCTGTTCTTCTGTAGGTCATACATACAGGGCAGTGTGGAGCCAATACCACAAGTCTGGCTCAGGCACCACCTTTACCCTGGTCTGGCTGTTCTTCTGCAGGTCATACATACAGGGAAGTGTAGACCCAATACCACAAGTCTGGCTCAGGCACCACCTTTACCCTGGTCTGGCTGTTCTTCTGCAGGTCATACATACAGGTGCAGTGTAGAGCCAATACCACAAGTCTGGCTCAGGCACCACCTTTATCCTGGTCTGGCTGTTCTTATGCAATTCATAAATACAGGGAAGTGAAGAGAAAATACCACAAGTCTTGCTCAGGCACCACCTTTACCGTGGTCTGGCTGTTCTTCTGCAGGTCATACATACAGGGCATTGTAGTGCCATTTCCTTTAGTATTGCTCAGTCTCCTCCTTTACCGTGGTATGGCTGTTCTTCTGCAGGTCATACATACAGGGCAGTGTAGAGCCAATACCACAAGTCTGGCTCAGGCACCACCTTTACCCTGGTCTGGCTGTTTTGTTAAGTGTCTAGATTTGACATAAAGGAATTATAAATATGTCCACTTCTATAAATGTGCGTTTTCAGAACTATAAAAGTAAAGTTTGCTTTACAGAGTGCAGGATGCCATTCGTTTACATTTTATCTTTTCTGTGAAGTATTATAGATAATGAAACCTTAAAGGAGTTGTCCACAATTATTATTATTTTATGTAAAGGGGCAATCTTGTTAAGAAAAAGTAAAAAAAGACAAATCATACAAGCCTAACTTAACCCCCTGTGCTTCTGCTGCTGTCATTCCAACACGGACCATGTTCACACTGATCACTGCTTCCTTGCCCCATCTTGACAGATATGCAATGTGTGGGAATGGCCGCTTAACCAATCACTGGCTGACGTAGGGCAGCACTGTAAGGGGGCATTTCATGTGTTTTAATACCAGACCAGATACCAGGAAGCAGAAATGCATGGGGAACAAGGAGGTAATTTAGGTTTGTGTTGTGCTTGCAATAAGTCTGTCCTTTTTACTTAAAAGTTATCAGTGGACAGTCCCTTTGGGTGGATTCACACACAGCATTTTTGGAAAATGCTATTTGTAGTGGAGAAAACCCCTTTAAAGGGGTTTTGCCACGATGTAATGTTGACGCGGGATCCTCCAAAATGGGTTTATAATCACTTTTCTAAATATATGTGATTACAAAAATTGCAGTCTGAGAGAGCTACAGCCTTCCTTACATGCCCTTTTTTTACTTCAAAGTTTTGTATTAGATACGGCCTGACAAGAGCTGCTGGACGGGCTTGCGCAGAGAGAGCTTCTTATCTGATGAGACTGAGCTGAAGAAGTTTTCAAGGCACCGGGTAGCAATATGTTTTCTTTTGTATACAGAATAAACTAGTTGTAGTGTGATTAGATCCCTGCTTTATATGATGACCGGGAACATGAAGGAGCTTTCAAGCTGCTGAGGAGAAAAACTGTTGTCTTTTGTATACAGAATCCACAAGTTGCAGTTTGATTATTTCAGTGAACATGTCACACGATCCCTTATGCAGCTTTGTGCTCTGGCTCTGTGCGTCTCTCTCTCTTTCAGCTCCGTGATTTGTTTACATTAGCTTCTTAGCAAATAAGGCTCCTCCTTTAAACCCTTACCACCACAGCCAGCTTTGACCTCCCTGACAGAGCCCCATTTTTGAAATCTGACATGTGTCACTTTATATTGGTACCGCACCATTAGTCAATCTCGTTGACCCTCCTTGTTGATGTACCCCCTTCTTTTGTCCTATACCATCTTCTTAACTAGTATCTAGTTAAGTATGTCAATATTAGTCCTTGTCCCCTATTTTCAGCTATGTTTTATTTATTTTATAAGACCTACTGGTATTTATTTAGTACTCCCGCTGGGTTGGAGTTGGGACTTACTACAGTCATTGGTACCCCATAAATGCTTGACTGTGCGCCTCTGTGCACCTTTATGCACTGGTTACCATCGGGCAATGGTCTCCCTGTTGGTGTCCCTGGCGCTTATTGTTTGGCACCTGTAATGAGGATATGGGAGGTCACCTGTGCACTTATTTTAGTGGCACAGTGTGCCTCGCTGTGCCGGGATGGGGCTCCGTCTATCGTGTGCCCCAGTGCGCCTGTGCGGACTCTGCTCCTTTTAGAGACCCAGCGCGCCGGTGCGGCCCTGCTAATGCTGATTCCTCGGCACCTGCGCGATGAGCGCGGGAGCGTATTTGGTTTGCGCGGGCCCCAGTGGTTGTTATTCACGGGCGCATGCGCTGGTCTCGGCGGGCTTCGTCGTCCGTGTGCGCAAGCGCCGGTGACGCGGCGGCACGGGACTTTTTGAATTGCTGGTACTTGATTCAGTGTTATTTTGGACACTATCACATGGCACTGGTTTTTGGCGCCAAGCTGGGGAGATTTAAAGGGCTCTGGATTGACAGTGGGTTCTGGCGTTTCTATCACAGTCCAGCCCACACAACGGAGGAACATCTCTCTGTGGACATCACATTCCGAGGACATTTGGAAGGGAAGTGAGCTATCTCCTATTACTATTTATTGGTTGATTATCAATTCATATCATATCATGGAAGGTCTTTTTTGATATTTTTACTCATCACATTGTTTGAGGACTAGCTCTAAGGGATGTTAACTATCTACTCTCTAACATTATTGCCCGTTGTGAGTATAAGGTTATTTGGGCACCGTCCCTGTCTGTGCCGCAGATGCGGTTAGTGTGGAACATTGACATCTTGGCACTGCATCAGGGTGCCTGTATGTCGTATTTACTGACCATTAAACAACTATTAATGGGTCACTGTTCCCTGATGAACCTGCAATATCTGTAGGAGAAACGCGTTGGGACAGAATTTTTGTCATTATTATTTTTTCAGTTTTGGGTCTGTAGTATTTGGTTTGGGTGTTGTGTGGTGGTCGGCTTTGTGTTAAATTTGGTTAAGGGATGGTGTAGGGTACTTTAGTTAGGCATCCTGAGTGGGGTCGCCATTTTCGGGACGTTGTCTCTACTTTTGAGGTAGATTAATTTTTGAGGGTATAATAGGGTGTAGTTTTGTATGCTTTTTAATCGTAAAATATAAAAGTCATTATATTTTATAAATTTTTGGTATATTTAGCCCCAATAGGTATTTGGTTTCTGTGTAGTTATTGTGAAATTTCTGTGTGTAAGACAGATAGTTATTCCACTCAAAATAATTTATAACTAGCATCTACCATATGTCTACTGTAGGTTTTGTATTATTAAAAGCAATCATATATTATTATTGGTAGTACCGTTTTGTTGCCATACTTGTCCCCTGAAGAGTTTGGGCAAATCGAAACATGTCATGTTGGGACTATAATAATATTGTTTGGTACTTATATATTTATATTATCTAGTATAGGTATTAGTGTGTGTTAAGGATAGGTTCCTGACAGGGTCGTCCTTTTTGGGACATATACCCTGTGTTCCCTCTACACATTAGGGCCGAGTTAGGTAAGTAGGGACAAATAGGTTACCTCTTATCCACACTTGATGGTTCATCCTATACCTTGGCTGCTTTAATTAATTTATATCACTGCAATTATTCACTGCGTTTTTGTGTTTGAGTATTGTGTACTCATTTTGGGAGTCAGTTCAGTAGGATCCCAGAAAGTACTCTTTTTCCTTTTAAATATTACTTTAAATAAAAGTTATGTTTTATATTTACACCCTACTCTTCGGTAGTCTATAATTAGCATCTACCATATGTCTACTGTAGGTTGGCATCATTTTTTAAATGTTTTTTTTTACGGCATTAGAGGGCTTATAACTTTTTAATTTTTCACATTTTCACGAAAATTTGAAACATAGATTTTTTTAGGGATCAGTCCAGATCTGACCTGACTTTGAGGGGCCTGTATGTTATATACCCCCATAAATGACTCCATCTAAGAAACTACACCCCTTAAAGTATTTAAATCAGTGTTTAGGGACTTCCGGTTCCGGCGCCGCCATGGAGTGAGGCTGCCGCTGGAGCTCCCGAGCCACGAGACTTACCGGACAGGCTATACCGGTCAGCAGACCCGGACAAGTGCCCACACAGCATCGGAACACCTAGGGGACACGTTGGTGCGGCGGAGGAGTCAAGGGGACAAGAGCGGAAGGCGGAGGAGCTGCTTGTAGAAAGCCCGTGACGGACCCCACTTGACCGCGACCTCCGCCGCCGTTAGCCGAGCAGAACGGCGCGGAGCTGCACTGCAGGGGGAAGCCTTACAGCCCACAGGAGTCCCAGAGGTCCCCTCACACCTCACTAGCAGGGAAGCGTAGCCCTCTGAGGAAGCAGAAGGGTAAACCCAGCGGTGAAGGCACTCTTCAGGATGTTTGTCCCCAATGTACAAATAATAAACCCAGCCCTGATCCCAGGAGCGGAGTCACTAACCTCAGGACGGCCTGCATAACAGTCCTTACCTAGGCCAGCCGGGAAAGTCTGAGCTCAGTAGCTTTGGCTTTGATACAAGGGACATACCCCTGCAACCATTCTCAGCCAGACTGTGTATCTCTTGCATCCTGCCCCTTTGTTCCTCTCTTGCCGTGGGGGACTTTAGTTTACTGTCAGTGTTTCTCAATATAAGCGCATCAGTGTATTCCACATCAAAATCGCTCATTACACACAATTATTCACTGGACTGGGGGCCTCCTGACAGAGAGTGAGGAAGCAGGGGGAGGAGGGAAGTACAGGGTTAATCTAGAAACCCTGTACCCGCATGGAAAAGTTCCAACATAAGATGGGCCGCACTAAAGCTGTGAAACAAACCAGTAAAGGGGGCAAAATGCCCACCGCGTCCTCCCTTGAAATCCTCGACCAGGCCAATTCGGAGGACTCACTATCCATTACAGACTGGGATATATCTCCTGCTCCACCGCAAGAGCCCCCCCTGGCACTGCCTGAAATCATAGACATTCAACAGACGCAGGAGAATACTACTTCCGAAGTCCACCACTCCAGTCCTGCCCTGAAGGACATAGTAGCAGAGGTTGCGAAACAAATTTCCTCTGGTCTGCAGGCCTCCTTGTAAGCCTCAGTTGTGAGACTAGTTGCTCAGGTCAAAGGGGATGTCAAAATTCAGTCGGAAAGATTAGACGACCATGAGCGTCGTATTCAGGAGCTGAGGGCTGAATCTGACAAATCCCAATCACAACTCCAAGATCTCTTACAAAAACAAAAGGCTAAGTGACAAACTAGATGACCTAGAGAATCGATCTAGGAGAAATAATCTCTGGATAGTGGGCATCACCGAGGCGCTCCACCCGAAAGATCTTCTCACACTGTGTGAGCGGGACTTACCAAAAGTATTGGGCATCTCAGCCCCATGTAAAGTTGAGAGGGTTCACCAGCTTGGACCTGACCTCCGTAGGAGGTCTACCAGGAATGATTCAAACGAGAAAACTACACCAACAGCCCTACGACAATCACCTTGCCAGACTCTAGCCAAATTCTTAGACTTCACGGATAAAGTGGCTATCCTACGAGCATTTAGGAGATTAAGGTCTGATCTCATTTTTAAAGGCAGAAAAGTGCTCATATTTGAAGATTTCTCTGTGGAGGTGGTGAAAAAAAGAAAGGCATTCTCTCCAATTTGCTCTCATCTATTCCACAATCAGATGAAATTTGCCCTATTGTTCCCTGCCATCCTGAAAATCTTTCATGCAAATGGCAATATCTCCACTTTCCACTCGCCGACGGACGCACAGAAATTCTTAGATGACCGGAAACTACTGTGCTCCAGATCCCCCTCTCCAGGCATGCCAAAACGTCGCTCATCCTTCTCGGGCTTCGCAATGTCCTCTGGAGGCGAAGTACAATCGGATGGAGAAGGCCTGCACCCTTCATACTCATCCTGCACTATGAGTCCGAAAGAACAGAGGAAACGGCAAGCTTCAAGACTGGTATCCTGAGCATCAGAAACATTGCAACCAATATAGAGGTACCTTTTCTATCTTAGGGTTTGCCCCACCTCAACACTTGAAGCATTGATACTGGAGCTTCCATTTCTCCATTTACTCCCCTCTTTTTTTTTTTTTTTCTTCTTCCTCCCTCCTTTCCTACCTTCCCTCCCTTACTACCTTCCCTCCTTTTATCTTTTGTACTACATAACAGGATAGAACGGTCGGTTACTTACTAGATAATTCAATTTCCTCCACTGGAATGTATTGTTCTATGGAAGTTTGGCTGAGTGGTGTTCGCCCTCGGATCTTCCTTCCTACCTCCTGGAGGGATGGGTGGGGAGGGTCTGATGGGGGGCATCCCCTGGTTCAGGTATTCTCTGGGTTTTTACTTTGCCCTCAATTTGTTTACATACAGTGGGAGCGGGAATGCGTATATTTCTATGTGTTAACTCTGACCTGGTAATTCACACAGAAGTGGATGTCTCAGGTGGCTGGGAGAGTAGGAGTATTTGTGTTCTTCCCCCAGAGTGCTGCTGGCTTACTAGCCAAATGTTTGCAAAAGTTAAATATTGTTGGTAGTTTCTCTTCTGTTTTGTCAGAGCCATACAAATGTAATTTCCTTTCTTCACTTTGTCATGAGAATTGTGACCTGGAATGTTAAGGGTCTAAGATCTCCGGAAAAGCGTAGTATGATTTGAAGGCACTTAAAACGTCTTAAAGTGGATTTAGACTTCTTGCAGGAGACCCATCTACCTGAAGACTTCCAACGCATGAAAAAGCTGTGGGTCGGAAGGGTATATGGATCGCCTGCAAATGGACGGAAGACTGGGGTACTGACTTTGATAAGGAACACCTTTGTGGGACAGTAGTGCACCATGAACACGATGGGGAGGGTAGGTGGAGCAATATTAGAATCAGAAGCCAAAATAAGGATTTCTCTTTCTATAATATTTACGGACCTAATTCAGGGGGCAATTTGTTTTTTCAACAATTAGCGGGGGTTCTGGGCAGGGACCAGTGCGAACATAAAATTCTGATGTTCTATCCCGGGAGGAGGACAGGAAAGCAGGGGAATCGCTACCACATAGGTCCATGACTAGTAGCACCGCTCTTGCCATCTTTTCAGAAAATGCAAATGTACATGACCCATGGCGAATTCTTCATCCCGAGGGTAGAGAGTACTCATACTTCTCCCACATTCACAACAGTTGGTCAAGGATCGACTATATATTCCTCTCAGGGGGGATGCTATCAAGGGTAGAAGAGGTCAGGATTGGGGACATGGTCATCTCTGACCACTCTCCAGTCCTATTGATTTTACTAAACCACATTCAGCGAGGTTCCTCCTAGCAAGGTTTACAAGATTCATCTGGGCTTCAAAGAAACCGAGGATAGCAATATCTAAACTTATCCTTCCAAAGGTTTGTGGAGGGATTAATCTGCCAGACATAAGAAAATACAATCTAGCATGTATCCTAAGGCATTGTTTGGATTGGGTGCGACGCACCTCATGCTACTCGAACACAGACTTAGAATTGCTCCTGGCGGAGCCTTGGGATCTCTCAGCGCTTTTACATACTAAATACTCTGCTATACCCCCGCATATCGGATCTTGCATCCTGCTGCGAGATACTATTGCTACCTGGAAAACATGCCGAAAACTTTTTAAATTACCTGTGATGTTTAGCAAACACATGCCATTGACAGGCCACCCAGAACTGCAGCCAAGTGTAGGGAACCCTCACTTAATAGATTGGCAAGAGAGGGGCATTGTAAATGTGGGCTCTATCTATGAGATATCTCACAATAATTATCTCTTTTCGGGGAATTCAGGAACAGTTTCAGGTCCCAAATTCCCACTTTCTAACATACTTTCAGGTGTGAAGTTTTTTGAAAAATAGGGTGCGAAATTTGGAAGCGGAATTCCCCACAAATAGCTTCGATATATATTTTTGGACCCAAATTCGGGTCTCTATTCCCTATCTATGCTGTACCACAGATTATGGGAACTGGAGATATATAAATGGGAGAACAAATTGTTCGCGTTGTGGGATAGGGAAATTCCTACCCTACAGAGTACAACCGTCGTTTTGGATGGTTGGAACCAGGTGTGCAAGGCAATAATCAATGAAGGATGGCGTGAAACACATTTTAGATTCATTCACCACACCATATTTGGCTTCAACATCCCTCCTAATCCTCGGGTACCACACAGGAAAGTAGCGTGTCCCAAATGCTCACAACCTAAGTCTGATTTATTACATGGTATGTGGAGCTTAAAATAGACAAATCCCCAGGGTCTGACGGTATACACCCGCGTGTCCTAAGGGAGTTAAGAAATGTCATAGATAGGCCCTTATTCTTAATATTTATGAACTGTATAATAACGGCGTATGTCCCAAACGACTGGCGCATAGCAAATGTGGTGCCAATATTCAAAAAGGGGTCAAAAAGTGATCCTGGTAATTATAGGCCGGTAACTTTAACCTCTGTTGTGGGTAAAATGTTTACCCACAAGGAACAGGGAAAAGAATAATGTATATGCGTCTGTATAATATAGAGATAAGATGTTATGCTTAGGTCCCCTTTTAAA
>JAODAL010035852.1:0-42446 GCA_025379985.1 Phyllomedusa bahiana
CCGAACAATTACCGCCACTGCCCCTTTAATCTCGGACTGCCGGCGCGCGCGCCCCTAAGGGCGGCGCCGGCACACCGGGGGGCCCAAAGACGGACGGGGCAGGAGCATGGCGGGTAAGTCATGGGGACACGGGCAGCGGAATGAGCGGCCCCCAGACCCAGGTGCGGACGGCGCCGCTCAGAGGCGGGAACGGATGCGCCCGCGCCCCGGGAAAAGGTCGCGGGGCATCTTGACATACCCCCCCTTGGGTCCCCCCGTCTTTTTAGAGTGGAGAAATCTCTGAATAATGCTGCGGTCCAGGTTTTTCTCCGCCGACTCCCACGATTTTTCCTCGGGCCCGAACTCCTTCCATTTGGGACTAAAAATATAGTTTCCCTCAGCCCTCCTCCTACCCAGGATTTCTTTAACCACGAAGACATTAGCGGCATCACCAAAACGGAGGATGGACTGCCTCGAGAGAAACAATTAAGGACCAGGGTTTAGTAGCGAGACAGGAAGGAGTTGGGGGATGCGCATGGTAGGGGGACCGGAGTTTTATAGGCCACCGGTTTATGCGTTAAGGACCTCGAAGGGTCCTAAAAAGCGGGTCCCAGTTTGTAGGTGGGATTTTGGGGCGGACAAATCTGGCTGACAGCCACACCTTATCACCTGGGGAGAAGACAGGAGGAAGGCTTCTTCTTTTATCTGCCTGCGCCTTCATGCGGTCAGAGGCACGGAGCAGGGATTGGCGGGTCAGGGACCTCCTCCTCCGTCGCTGGTGGGACCTGATGTTTCAGAGTGTCCAACGATCGCTCCAGAACTAAGATCACCACAATGCTCATGCTGACAAGGGCATTGTCCGCACGACCATTTTGGTGGCTTCTTCAAAACCGCAGGGATGGTGCAGAGCTCTTTCACCTGCCTCCACTCTCGGTGGGTCAACACCCCCAAAGTCCGCACCACTGCTTGTCAGGCCATGTGTCACTTCGTACGCTAATGGCATTGCACTGCTGCCACAATTGCTGGCATGTGGAGGTGGAATGCCACGTCAGAATGAGACGATTGACGGGGGGGCCGACTGCGCTGCAACGCAGCCAGGCGGACGAAGCAGGGTGCGAACGGCGGAAGTGCGAACTCAGACCTCGAGCCTTCCTCAGCAGGCGGTCAAGACCCGGGGAACGCTAATTTTTGGATGACAAGGTTCATGACAAAGTGCCAGCAAGGGATGGGGCTTCAGCCTACCGATCTTTAAGGGGGGCAGCAGATTTCGACCGTTATTGCACACCATTTGCCTGCGCAAGGTTCTTGTCACCCAGCCCCGCGCTCGGTCTCGTTTCGGAGAGCCGTCCACAGCTCCTGACCTGTGGGGTGGACGGGCTCCAGGACAGATTATTTTCAACACGGCCGGGGTTTTTCTGGGCACCTGATGCCACCAGAGGACCTTGGGGGAAAGAGCCCTGCACCATCCCTGTGGTTTTTGAAAAGCGTGCGCCAAGCCTGAGAGCCACCGTCACCACCAGAGACATCCACCCAGCTCATCCAGTGAGCTGTCACAGAGATATAGCAGCCTTGGCCGTGCTTACTAGTCCATGTGTCGGTGGTCAGATGGACTTTTCCGGACACAGATGCAGACAATGCGCTTGAATTTTAGATGACAGGGATGGCCAGGGCAGGGACGGCTTTTCTGGCAAATGAAATGCCTGCTCAGCAACTGGTATTGGGGGCAGGAAAGGGCCATTACGTGGCGGAACCCATCTGTGTCCACCAGACGGAAAGGCACATTTCCAAGGCCAAAAGCCTGGCAATGCCGAAATTCAGGCTTTTGGCTTTGGGATGGTTTGGGTTAAAGTGTTTTTTCTGCTCACAAACCTGGAAGACAGAAGGCTGGCTGCTAGACTAGCCGCTGTACGACATGCAGGTCATCAAACTGGTGGAAGGAGAATGGGTAGGTTGGGTCTCTGGTGGTGCTGGTGGTACTAGGGCGACGGTGGAGGCTGAAGCGGAGGCTGATCACTGATCATGACTCTGAGAGAAATGGGCAGCTGAGGAACGCTTGGTGGTGGTGGAGGAGGAGGAGGCGGAGACAGAGGGTGTGACAGTGGTTGGAAGCCCGGCATCGGTGTGGCCTTTTTTGGCCAAGTGTTGCCTCCATTTCAACTCATTCATTTGATGCATGTGACTAGACATGTTGGTGGTGGTTAAACACCTAAGATTCTCACCTCTACTGATGCGTTTACGGCAAAGGCGGCATATGACATCGCTGGGGGAATCAGAGGCTTTGCTCGAAAAAGGCCCAGGCTTTAGAGGTCCTGGACCTTTTTGACGGCGATAAGCGAGGAGCGGTTTTTCCGCTGATCGTGGCTGGCGGAATCATCTCAGAGGACTTCTACGACCGCCCTCTCCCATTTTGAGGTGGGACCCGTACTGACACTACCCCATCATCTTGCTCCTCGTCCAGTGATGAAGCGCTCGCAAGCAAATTTTGCTGAAAAGACAACGTTGGATCCGCAATGTCATCATCATCATCATCGACACAGGTGACTTCGTCATCCTGACATTCTGCATCCAGGAGCTGCGGGCTACAAGCAACAGGCACTGCATGGTGTTGCTGACCGCCCGGAATTTTTGTCGATTGACCGGCTTCCTTCTCCTCCTCTGATGGCATCAGTAACTGGGTGTCAGAGCAGACAAAATGATCCAATTTGGCCTTTTGATCTTTTAACATGCCTTCTGACCTCAACCGCATTTTGTCATCAAAGAGGTCTTCAGAAAATGGATTATCCACAGTGGTGGGTACACGAGTTGACAATTGGGCTGCCTTCGCTTCATGTTGGATGGATGCTGATGATGCCGATGACGACATTTGTGGCCGTGACTGGGAGGACGAGGAGGTAAGACTGCTGGATGCAGGTTGCATTAACCACTGAAGAACAGATTGGCGACGCTATTCGTTACTGAGATTCACAGGGCCCTGACCCAGCAATGACAGGCCTGACGGTCCTGCAACCGACGATCCGCTGGCATGCGTGTTGTCGCCAGCACTGGAAGGAGCACCTTCTCTCATACCTCTACCTCCATGTCCTACACCCCTCTTTGCTCACCTGCATTTCGCTCCATGTTCAGAAAGATAAAAATTTAAGAAAGTATGGAAGAGTTTTTGATAGTCTCTTATTATTAGACGGCAAATCACAGGAATTCTTAAATCCCCCTAATTTACAACAGCCATCTAGGATTAGAAACTGAAATATTTCTAGCGAATACCTGTGAAATGCGGTCTGGTGGAAGAACCGTAAGACAAAATCAACAGTGTTCTTCCTTCAGTCCCAGGGATTTACAACTGCCCAGCAGGACTAGGAATTGATAGTTTTCAACAAACTATCCTACAAGTGCACTATCTGCGTCAAACTGAGATTCAACGAGCGCAATAAAACTATTCAAAAGTTACATGGATGAGAAATTGCGTTTTTTGCAGCAATGACAAATGAGAACAGTTGCTAGAAAAATTTTCTATCAGAATTGTCGTATAACGTGGCTATTTGAAAAAGCTAGGGCCGCACCACGTACAATACAGATATTTAAAAGTTATACGGATAACAAACGGTGGTTTTTGCACCAATGAAATACACTAACAGTAACTACAAAATTTCTGTATTCAAATTTAAGTACAAGGTGGCTCTATGAACAAAACTGGAGCACACCTAAGTAAAAAAAACACCTATTTGAAATGTATACTGATAATAAAAGGTGGCTTTTGCACCTATGAAATACACCTGCGGTGACTTGAAAAGCTCTGTATGGTAATATAAGTACAAGATGAGTCTTTCAACAAAACTGGGCTACGCCAAAGTGAATTAAATTGTGTCCTGATAATAGGTGGTTTTTGCACCTATGAAATACACCTGCGGTGACTAGAAAAGTCTGTATGGTAATAGAAGTACAAGATGGGTCTTTCAACAAAACTGGGCTATGCCAAAATGAAAAACACGTAATTAAATTGTGTACTGATAATAATAGGTGGTTTTTGCACCTATGAAATACAACAGCAATTACTAGACAATTTCTGTATGCCAATATAAGTACAAAATGGGTCTTTGAACAAAACAGGGCTGCGCCAAAGTGAAAAACATGTAATTAAATGGTGTACTGATAATAATAGGTGGTTTGTGCACCTATGAAATACACCTGCGGTGACTAGAAAAGTTCTGTATCCTATTGTAAGTACAAAGTGGGTCTTTGAACAAAACTGGGCTGCGCCAACGTGAAAAAACACGTAATTAAATTGTGTACTGATAATCATAGGTGGTTTTTGCACCTATGAAATACAACAGCAATTACTAGAAAATTTCGGTATGGTAATATAAGTTCAAGATGGGTCTTTCAACAAAAATGGCCTGCGCCAATGTGAAAAAACCTAATTTAATTTTGTACGGATAATAATAGGTGGTTTTTGCACCTATGAAATACACCTGCATTGACTAGAAAAGTTCTGTATCCTACTATAAGTACAAAGTGGGTCTTTGAACAAAACTGGGCTGCGCCAACGTGAAAAAACACGTAATTAAATTGTGTACTGATAATCATAGGTGGTTTTTGCACCTATGAAATACAACACCAATTACTAGCAAAATTCGGTATGGTAATATCCGTACAAGATGGGTCTTTTAACAAAAATGGCCTGCGCCAAAGTGAACAAAACCTAATTAAATTGTGTACGGATAATAAAAGGTGGTTTTTGCACCTATGAAATACACCTGCGGTGACTAGAAAATTTCTGTATCCTATTGTAAGTACAAAGTTGGTCTTTGAACAAAACTGGGCTGCGCCAACGTGAAAAAACACGTAATTAAATTGTGTACTGATAATCATAGGTGGTTTTTGCACCTATGAAATACAACAGCAATTACTAGAAAATTTCGGTATGGTAATATAAGTTCAAGATGGGTCTTTCAACAAAAATGGCCTGCGCCAAAGTGAACAAAACCTAATTAAATTGTGTACGGATAATAAAAGGTGGTTTTTGCACCTATGAAATACACCTGCATTGACTAGAAAAGTTCTGTATCCTACTATAAGTACAAAGTGGGTCTTTGAACAAAAAATGGGCTGCGCCAACGTGAAAAAACACGTAATGAAATTGTGTACTGATAATCATAGGTGGTTTTTGCAAATATGAAATAAAACACCAATTACTAGCAAATTTCTGTATGGTAATATCCGTACAAGATGGGTCTTTTAACAAAAATGGCCTGCGCCAAAGTGAACAAAACCTAATTAAATTGTGTACGGATAATAAAAGGTGGTTTTTGCACCTATGAAATACACCTGCGGTGACTAGAAAATTTCTGTATCCTATTGTAAGTACAAAGTGGGTCTTTGAACAAAACTGGGCTGCACAAAAGTGAAAAAAAATAATTTAAATGTGTATGGATAATAAAAGGTGGGTTTTGCACCTATCAAATACACCTGCAGTTACTAGAAAAGTTCTGTATCCTAATATAAGTACAGGCTGCACAAAATACAAGGTACTATTTCACTAAAAAACTGGCCAAAAACTGGTAATAAAAACCCATTTCAATACAGATTTAAAGCAGTCTGGACTACACAATATACACTCTCCTTTCAAAAGCCTGCCTGCCTGTCTGCCTGTGTTCGCCCACCCCTCCCCCCACCCGCGGCTGTACAGCGGTAGATGCTTCTTTCAAATTCTCAGCCTAACTCACTAAAAACTGAAATACTCTAATCTACCTATGTTCTAATGTTCACAGCTAAAAGCATAGTTGTCTGTGTGAACAAAGAGAACTGTGTCACTGAGCTATATTCAGGAGAAAGCTGCCAGACGTCCTGCTCTTCTACCACACAGACACCCACTGCTGCAGAACAGGAAGAGCTGTTCTATGTAAAACGAGTTCATGTGCGTTGTACAGCGAATCACAACCAGTCACCTCACCGTAATGACGTCTCACACACAGCTCACCATACTCTATTTTCTAAGCTGATTTGCTGGCCGCCAAAATGACAGGAAGCGCCAAAAAGAGCGCAATATTAATAGATTATGCGCAGATTCTCACTTAAATTATTGAATGATCGGAAAATTCCAATCAACCTAAAAACCGTGCCGATTTCAACTTTGTCGATTATAATCGCTCAACACTATTCTTTTTCTGATAATGTTTTACACCTAATAAAAACGTTTTTTTGGGAATCATTGTCACGGTTCATTCCGCGGTCCCTGCCTTGGACCGTCGGCCTGTCCGTGCCTGCCATGTCTCTGCTGGGGCTCCCTGTGCAGGGGTCCCAGCAGCCTGTGTTCTGCTATGTACTTGCCTGTCCTGTCCAGTCTTGTTGCTTCCTGGATCCTGTCTGTGCACTGTGCCTCCTAAGGCGTGCGCGCGGCAGCTTCCTGCCTATTTATAGTTTCCTGTCCTGTGCACCTTCCTCTTCACCCCTGACCTCTGGCTATAAGAGGAAGTTCTTGTCTCTACTCTGAGTCAGTTCATTGCAGTCTGCTGCAATCTTTTGCTGTGTCCAGCTGCTTCCCATCTTGAGCTCCTGCCAGCATCTCAGGTCTGCTGTTTGAGCCTTTAACCCCTGAGATGCTGGTCCAGTGTCTTGGTCATCTGAGCTCCTGGCCGTCCGTCCGTCGTGTCTGTGTCTCCTGTATCCTGCCGTGTTCCTGTCCTGTATGTGCTCTCCTGTTCCTGCCGTGTTCCCTGGTCTGTGCCTGGTGTGTTGCCCGTCCGGTTCCTGCCGTATCCTGTGGTGCTATGTTTATGTTTGACCCTCCTGTATCCTGCTGTGTTCCTGAGTACGTTTTACCTGCCCTGCTTATGTTCTCCTGTGTTCCTGTCCTGTACCCCGGCTGTCACCGCAGGTAGCCACGTCAGGGGTAGTGACCTGGGGGTCCCGCAGCCAAGTCCATCCCGCTTTGCGGCGGGCTCTGGCGAAGACCAGGGGCCCCTTAGACTCCACTCCCTGGCGTGGTCCTCCAGCTACCACCTCGCCTGTGGTGATCACAGAGGATCCACACCCGGATGTCTGCGGTCGGCGCTTCGGCGTACGTCCATCGGCGCCGCACCGTTACAGTATGAACTGACCATGGATCCCGCCAGGGTGACCCTGCCCTCGTCTAGAGTGTCTGCTTACGTTTGGCCTAGCTCATGGTCCAGCCCAGAGCTTACGTTTGGCCTAGCTCCTGGTCCAGCCCAGAGCTTACGTTTGGCCTAGCTCATGGTCCAGCCAGAGCTTACGTTTGGCCTAGCTCATGGTCCAGCCCAGAGCTTACGTTTGGCCTAGCTCATGGTCCAGCCCAGAGCTTACGTTTGGCCTAGCTCATGGTCCAGCCCAGAGCTTACGTTTGGCCTAGCTCATGGTCCAGCCCAGAGCTTACGTTTGGCCTAGCTCATGGTCCAGCCCAGAGCTTACGTTTGGCCGAGCTCATGGTCCAGCCCAGAGCTTACGTTTGGCCGAGCTCATGGTCCAGCCCAGAGCTTCCGGGTGGCCTAGCTCATGGTCCCGCCCAGAGCTTACGTGTGGCCTAGCTCGGGGTCCAGCCCAGCGCTTACGGTTGGCCTAGCTCATGGTCCCGCCCTGAGCCTTCTGAGTCCCCGTGGCTTACGGTCCCGCCCTGAGCCTTCTGAGTCCCCGTGGCTTACGGTCCCGCCTGAGCCTTCTGAGTCCCCGTGGCATACTCGGTCCCGCCCTGAGCCTTCTGAGTCCCGTGGCTTACGGTTCCCGCCCTGAGCCTTTGAGTCCCCGTGGCTTACGGTCCCGCCTGAGCACTTCTGAGTCCCCGTGGCTTACGGTCCGCCCTGAGGCCTTCTGAGTCCCCGTTGGCTTACGGTCCCGCCCTGAGCCTTCTGAGTCCCGTGCTTACGGTCCCGCCCTGAGCCTTCTGAGTCCCGTGGCTTACGGTCCCGCCCTGAGCCTTCTGAGTCACCTGTGGCTTACTGCCGCCCTGGGTTCCCCTCCCATTTTGCCTAGTGCCCCGCTTGTTATCTCCCATGCACCTCGTTTCTAGGTTTTCCCTATACTGGATATTATACCGCTTGTACTTGGTTTGGGGTTGGCCCCCCGTAGTTGTGGCGGGCCCCGGGCCTTTGTGGAAGGCCATTCTGTGATTTGGCGGGGGCGGTGGGGGCTTTGAGGGGGGGGGTACTGTCACGGTTCATGCCGCGGTCCCTGCCTTGGACCGTCGGCCTGTCCGTGCCTGCCATGTCTCTGCTGGGGCTCCCTGTGCAGGGGTCCCAGCAGCCTGTGTTCTGCTATGTACTTGCCTGTCCTGTCCAGTCTTGTTGCTTCCTGGATCCTGTCTGTGCACTGTGCCTCCTAAGGCGTGCGCGCGGCAGCTTCCTGCCTAGTTATAGTTTCTTGTCCTGTGCACCTTCCTCTTCACCCCTGACCTCTGGCTATAAGAGGAAGTTCTTGTCTCTACTCTGAGTCAGTTCATTGCAGTCTGCTGCAATCTTTTGCTGTGTCCAGCTGCTTCCCATCTTGAGCTCCTGCCAGCATCTCAGGTCTGCTGTTTGAGCCTTTAACCCCTGAGATGCTGGTCCAGTGTCTTGGTCATCTGAGCTCCTGGCCGTCCGTCCGTCGTGTCTGTGTCTCCTGTATCCTGCCGTGTTCCTGTCCTGTATGTGCTCTCCTGTTCCTGCCGTGTTCCCTGGTCTGTGCCTGGTGTGTTGCCCGTCCGGTTCCTGCCGTATCCTGTGGTGCTATGTTTACGTTTGACCCTCCTGTGTCCTGCTGTGTTCCTGAGTACGTTTTACCTGCCCTGCTTATGTTCTCCTGTGTTCCTGTCCTGTACCCCGGCTGTCACCGCAGGTAGCCACGTCAGGGGTAGTGTCCTGGGGGTCCCGCAGCCAAGTCCATCCCGCTTTGCGGCGGGCTCTGGCGAAGACCAGGGGCCCCTTAGACTCACTCCCTGGCGTGGTCCTCCAGCTACCACCTCGCCTGTGGTGATCACAGAGGATCCACACCCGGATGTCTGCGGTCGGCGCTTCGGCGTACGTCCATCGGCGCCGCACCGTTACAGTATGAACTGACCATGGATCCCGCCAGGGTGACCCTGCCCTCGTCTAGAGTGTCTGCTTACGTTTGGCCTAGCTCATGGTCCAGCCCAGAGCTTACGTTTGGCCTAGCTCATGGTCCAGCCCAGAGCTTACGTTTGGCCTAGCTCATGGTCCAGCCCAGAGCTTACGTTTGGCCTAGCTCATGGTCCAGCCCAGAGCTTACGTGTGGCCAAGCTCATGGTCCAGCCCAGAGCTTACGTATGGCCTAGCGATTGGTCCAGCCCAGAGCTTACGTTTGGCCTAGCTCATGGTCCAGCCCAGAGCTTACGTTTGGCCTAGCTCATGGTCCAGCCAGAGCTTACGTTTGGCCGAGCTCATGGTCCAGCCCAGAGCTTACGTTTGGCCGAGCTCATGGTCCAGCCCAGAGCTTACGTTTGGCCTAGCTCATGGTCCAGCCCAGAGCTTACGTTTGGCCTAGCTCATGGTCCAGCCCAGAGCTTACGTTTGGCCTAGCTCATGGTCCCGCCCTGAGCCTTCTGAGTCCCCGTGGCTTACGGTCCCGCCCTGAGCCTTCTGAGTCCCCGTGGCTTACGGTCTCGCCCTGAGCCTTCTGAGTCCCGTGGCTTACGTGTCCCGCCCTGAGCCTTCTGAGTCCCCGTGGCTTACGGTCCGCCTGAGCTTCTGAGTCCCGTGGCTTACGGTCCCGCCCTGAGCCTTCTGAGTCCCGTGGCTTACGGTCCCGCCCTGAGCCTTCTGAGTCCCTGTGGCTTACTGCCCGCCCTGGGTTCCCCTCCATTTTGCCTAGTGCCCCGCTTGTTCCTCCCATGCACCTCCGTTTCTAGGTTTTCCCTTATACTGGCTATTATACAGCCTGTACTTGGTTTTGGGGTTGCCCCGTAGAAGTTGCGGGCCCTGGCCTTATGTGGAATGCCATTCTGTGATTTGGAGGGGGAGGAGGGGGCTTTGAGGGGGGGGGGGTACTGTCACGGTTCATGCCGCGGTCCCTGCCTGGGACCGTCGGCCTGTCCGTGCCTGCTATGTCTCTGCTGGGGCTCCTGTGCAGGGGTCCCAGCAGCCTGTGTTCTGCTATGTACTTGCCTGTCCTGTCCAGTCTTGTTGCTTCCTGGATCCTGTCTGTGCACTGTGCCTCCTAAGGCGGTGGCGCGCGGCAGCTTCCTGCCTATTTATAGTTTCCTGTCCTGTGCACCTTCCTCTTCACCCCTGACCTCTGGCTATAAGAGGAAGTTCTTGTCTCTACTCTGAGTCAGTTCATTGCAGTCTGCTGCAATCTTTTGCTGTGTCCAGCTGCTTCCCATCTTGAGCTCCCTTTCAGCATCTCAGGTCTGCTGTTTGAGCCTTTAACCCCTGAGATGCTGGTCCAGTGTCTTGGTCATCTGAGCTCCTGGCGTCCGTCCGTCGTGTCTGTGTCTCCTGTATCTGCCGTGTTCCTGTCCTGTATGTGCTCTCCTGTTCTGCCGTGTTCCCTGGTCTGTGCCTGGTGTGTTGCCGTCGGTTCCTGCGTATCCTGTGGTGCTATGTTTATGTTTGACCTCCTGTATCCTGCTGTGTTCCTGAGTACGTTTTACCTGCCCTGCTTATGTTCTCCTGTGTTCTGTCCTGTACCCCGGCTGTCACCGGTGGTAGCCACGTCAGGGGGGTGTGACCTGGGGGTTCCCGCAGCCAAGTCCATCCCGCTTTGCGGCGGGCTCTGGCGAAGACCAGGGGCCCCTTAGACTCCACTCCCTGGCGTGGTCCTCCAGCTACCACCTCGCCTGTGGTGATCACAGAGGATCCACACCCGGATGTCTGCGGTCGGCGCTTCGGCGTACGTCCATCGGCGCCGCACCGTTACAATCATACTTCATGCCGCACGGCGCTGAGAGCCGAGATTTCTTTTGCGATCTTCTATATGTTTCCTCTCATGTAACGTTCTCGCTTCACTTCGCCTCCTCCGGCTCGTTTAGACCCAACTTCAACTAGGTCTGCCTGTCGGAGCTGGCGAGCACTGCAATGCGCCGCACTTTGCCGACCAGCGATCGTACATGCCTGGGAGTTTTCAAATGAGCCGCGTCCCGCCCCAGAACGCCCACACCGCGCCCATTGCACGCCCCGTCATGTGAGGCGCAGCCGAAAGTGGTGAAGGCTGCGCCTAACATCACATCCCTGCGTCCGACTGGGGATTCAGGCCGGCGATGCGAAGTACACGCCAGAAATCGGGCGCAAATCCCGTTCATACACGTCGCCCATAGTGTATAAACCATTATTTTTTTTGATGCCAGTATAATATAACTCTTTACAGTCCCTTTATACATCACTTAACCACCAAGGAGTGGATATTCTATGCAGTGGAAGGTCATAAGAGAATAATGATTTATTTGTATGTAGATACAATACTACACGTAGAAATCATCATTGGGGGCTTGCAGTGAATATATCCAGTAAGCAACTAGAGGACAGAGAATAAATATTGATTTTTGGCATGACATCGACTTAATATTAATAAACACCAAGAAGTGTTTATAGGTATACTGATGGTGACAATTTGAACTGTCATGCAGCATGTAGGTAGTTACATGGCAGAAATATAAAATATTCTGCAACTAATACCTCCCCTTTTGTTTAAAGTATGTGTGTAGATACTTAATAACAGACAGCTACAACACATATCTTGGTTTGATTGAGCTCTAATTATTTAGAGTAGTAGCAACCAAGCATCATCATTTTTATGCATGTAGTCATAGCCACCACTTGGTTAAATAGGTAATAAGTGGTTAGGATAATTATAACACTGGAGAAGCAAAGGGGTACACTTCTGCACCCCAGCTACATTCATGCTTTATAAAGATGGCCATTAGCTCTGCATCTGCCACTGCAGGAGAGGTGTCTGACAATATGTGGCTAATTGATGGGGTTAGAATATCTGCATATATTAATAATTTTCAATGTAATTTTTGTTTACTTTCATACAGTATTTACTATGCTTTTCTTCAAAACTGCTTACTGCTAAGTTATTATAGTCTTCTCATGCAAACGGCACACAACAGAGGCATGTGCACCACCCTCTGGTGCTTTATATGCTACCTATTATTTATCCTGGCTGTATGACCTGAACATATTGCTTCTTTACAGACAGACAGCTGCTCTCTCTGCAGTGATAAGAAGAGTAATTGATGGCAATAAAGTGTCCCTGAGCCAAAAAAGAAGTTTCTTTCTTGTAGTCAGGGACCTATTAATTGGTCTTGAACTTACGCAACCACTTCCATTTATATCTGTAAGTGGAAGTGGTTAACTGCCTGGGAAAGACCCTTATGCCTCGAACACATTGCTTTCTCCCAAGAGAACAAGACTTTTAAGCAATCCCATTTATTTTTAAATAAATCTTTGAAAAGAAACTCACATTTATATACTGATAGGTAAATCATCTTCCTATTAAAATTGATCGTGTAAAAATCTAAACCAGGAAGAATACATTGTAAGCCTCGGTGGGAATAGTAGAAACTGACGTGAATAGTGACAATATTAGTATAAACCTCCAGAAATGTCAGCAAAATATCGGAAACAGAATAGAATGGCCCGTATACATTAGGGTTTAAAAAATAATAATTTTGGATATGCAGTTCCTGTTTCCCAGATATTCAAAGTGAATTTGACTTTTTTCATCCCATAAGGACATAGCCTATTTTGGCCTTCAAATCGCTTTGTTTTTGTTTTTTTCAATACTGCATTTTTAGGTCTGTAACATTTAGATTTTTCCATCAGCAGCCATATGAGTTGTTTTTTGTGTGGACAAAATGCATTTTTAAATGGATTCAATTAGGGATATATGTGATGTACTTCAAAAATTATATACATTTCTAGGGGGCAGAGAAAATTGAATAGGTTTAGTTGTTTTGAGTTTTGTTTTTATGGTGTTGACCTTGCAGTTATATTATGTGAATGTGATCTTGTAGGTGAGTAAGGTTATTGTGATAACACATTTATATAGTGTTTTTATACTTTTTTATTGTTCCATGATAAAGACCATTTTATTAATCATTTATTTTTGTGTTGCCAGATTCTAAGAGCCATACAATTCTTCATACTTTTGTGGATGGATTTGTGTGCCATTTTAGCATACGTATGACTTTTTCATCATTTGTTATTATCGTTTGGGATGAGAAATGAACAAAAAAGAGCAATTCTGTCAATATTATTTTTTCTTTATCTGTGGATTCAGTGTGGTTTTACCCACTGGTGAGCCTACTGCAAAGATTTCATGAGTAGGCTATCTATCTCCTGAACATTTTCATATAATAAACTACTAAAACTAATACTCAGCCACAGTAATTTATAATGACACTATATATTTTTTTTCAGTTGACATAATTGTATAAGTGCTTGATTTTTATGGGATAAATTATATTTTTTAATGGTACCATTTAAAGTACCATATAATACTGAGAAAACAAAGGAAAATTATTTGTGGGGTGGGACAGGAAAAAAAGCCACAGCTACATCCTTTTTGGGGGGCTTTTGTTTTTATGAGGTTCACTGTGTGGATTAAGTGACAGCTCCTGCTCGCTCCATACATCCTTCCAATATCATTATAAATAGTTTATAAATAGTTACATCTAATGTTGGGAAGGGATTAATTTCTACCATAATAACAAAAGCAGGCACTAGGACAACACTGTAACTATATTTCATTGGTGGTTGCAGAGGGTCAGTGTAAAACTTCTGAGTGACTTCAGTAGACCTCTTAAACTAACAATAATAAGTAGTAATAAGCACTAAGGGCAACATGTTTTACAAAAGGTGCAGCCATGCCAGTTTTAAAGCACATTAAATGAGTGCATAGTGCACTTGAATGTATGAACCTGTCATATATGGGTTCATAAATCTGGTGTGTGGTATGCCTTGCATAGCATAGCATATTTTAAGCATATAGCTTAGGCGCATAGCATATCTTAGGCTAATAGCTAGTATATTTGAGGTGAATATCTTAGGCGCATTCAAAGTGTCTATAAGTGTGGCAAGTCTTGATGTACTACTGTTCACATATATAAAGAAGAGGGCTGTGGTAGTTTTTGGCAAAAAATGCATTAAAAAATGACGCAGCCTAAATCTGATACCTCTCTCAAGTTTTTTAGCTGAGGCTGGCCTTGGAATAGAAGGCACCCCTTTATGGCTACATTCCCACTGTGTTTTTTGATGCATATTTTAGTAGTTAAAAACTTGTATGTTCACACGGCTGCCGGATTGGCAGGTGACTACCTCTTCCTCACAGTCTACATCCTCAAGCTGCGGGCTAGAAGCCACAGGCCAACAGACCAGCTTCCTTCTCCTCCTCTGAGGGCATTAGCGATTGGGTGTCAGAGCAGACAAAATCATCCTCTTTGGCCTCTTTTTTTTTTCCAACTTGTTTTTATTAATTTTCCAATTTTAAACAAACATACATGTTCAACTGGGGATCAGGGGAGGGGAAGGAGAAGGGGAGGTGGGGAAGAGAGGGGAGTGTGTGGGGATATGGGGAATAGAGTAACAATGTAGATACTTCTTGTAGAGTCTATTTGCTGTGAGTCCTGAAGAAGTATAACATATTCAAAAGTCCAGGTATGGTCAGCTAGGATTCTTTACAGCATTGTCGCTAAAGGTAAGTTCTCGAGCAGCGGATCTCAGTGCGGGTTGCCTAAAACATGGTGGGATTTGAAATCATCGCTCAAGGGTCCGTAAAGGTTGGGTAGTAACTCGAGGCTCGGTTTTATCTAATTAGCCTCAAGTAGATTACCGTGGCTTTTACTTTTTTTGTAATAATAACAATTTCCATTGACATACACACACACAACGGGTGAGGAACAAGGGGTAGGGTTAGGGGGGGGGGGTTGCTCGAGGACACGTGGAACCTCCTCCGCTTCTGTGTAGCGATTTGAAAGTCGCC
The DNA here is from genome assembly GCA_025379985.1 of Phyllomedusa bahiana. Lineage (NCBI taxonomy): Eukaryota > Metazoa > Chordata > Amphibia > Anura > Hylidae > Phyllomedusa > Phyllomedusa bahiana. The sequence goes on from JAODAL010035852.1 coordinate 14,905, forward strand.
TTGTGAGGTTGAAACAGCAGACTTAAGGACTATCTTCATGAGCACCACCAAGTGCCTGTCCAGGGTACCAGGTTGTGGAGCAAAAGCATGTTCTAATACGTGTTTGTATGTGGTTTGGGAGTATGTCAATTATTGGTTGCCATGTTAGGAAAAACTTTTCCACTCTACTCTCCTTTTGGAGGGAGGCTTCCACCCAATCCATGCGTAATAGGTATGTCAGTTTGTCTAAGAAAATGCGCAGTGTGGGGGCGGTGGGACCTATCCATGTTTGAAGAATAGTTTTCCGTGCTGCCGCTGATATGCAGAAAATTAATTGCTTAGTGTGGCTTGGGAGTTGTCGTTCCGCATTTCGTAACATGCCAAAGAGGGCCCATTCAGGGGTTAGCGGTGCGGAGAGTGTGGTATGAGTGGTTAGGAATCTATGGATGCGTTTCCGAAATGTTTGGCTGGTCGGGCAAGCCCAAAAGCAGTGATATAGGTTTGCCGTGCCCTCCCCGCACCTAGAGCATGATGGCGACGCGCAGCCCCCCATGATATAGTTGCGGCTGGGAGATAAGTATCCCCGATGTAGAGTTTTTAAGGCCATCTCCCAGTAGGAGACGCTGGCAATGCGTTTGGATGCCTTTAATGTGGCTTCCAGCATCTCCTCCACCGTTATATGAGGCAGGTCCGTTGTCCACCGCACTAAGCCACCTCCCCTGGACTCATATTGAAGTGGTGTATTAAGAGATTTGTAAAAGTTTGAAACTTGACCCCGTGTTTCCTGCGTGTCTTTTAGTCTCCCCAGCATGACATCGCTCCACTCTCTTTCCCCAAACCGTTTGATCACCCCCGTCACATAGCTTTGGAGTTGTAGAAAATGGAAGACATGGGATGTAACAAAGCTATATTTGATGCAAGCTTGATTGAACGTGAGGGGCACTCTCCTCTGAGGGTCCACCAGATCGCCCACCGTTTGTAGGCCACGGGTGTGCCATTGCCGAAATATAGGGTGGGGCTTGCCCATCTGAAAGGCGGGATTGCCCAAAAATGACAAGCCCAGTGAGGCTTCCTCCGATAGCGCGAGTTTACGACGCGTCAGTCGCCATGCCTTCCAGGGCGTCAGGAGTAGGGGGTTGAGTTTTACCTCTGAGGGAAGGTCGCGGAACGGAAGGTGAAGAAGGTTGGTCAGAAGAATACCTGGACAGGAATTTGCTTCAAGTTGTGTGGGTGAGAATATCTGGGCTCCGGTGAACCAGTCCTTTATTATACATAAGTTGGCTGACATATTGTATGACTTGATATTCGGGAAATTTATGCCCCCGTTAGATTTTGATTGTTGAAGAACGTGGAACGGGATTCTCGCTCTTTTGCCCTGCCAAATGAATTGTTTAAATAATTTATTGATAAGTCTCTCGTCTCTCGGTCGTAGAGAAAGGGGTAGGGTCCTCTTTGGCCTCTTGAGCTTTTGAAATGCCTTCTGACTTCAACAGCATTTTGTGATCAAAGAGCTCTTAAGAATATGAGCAGTGTTCTAGGTAACTGAACACCTCTCTCTGCTCTTATAACCTTGGTCCAGATGGTGTTGTCACTCCCTACTGCGCTGGGTCAGCACAGTAGCTTCATAGTCTTTTTTAGTGACAGACCTTAACCCTTAAAAGGGTTTTTCCATGAAGACATTTCAAGTATGGTTTGTTCAGCTTCAACTATCAGTATGTTTAAAAAGGAGTGTAATTTGTTTGAACTGCATACCATGTTACCCAGCAGGCTTGACATCACCATTCCTTTCCTCAAATTGTGCTCATTCTAGTCAAATAAAAGTCTGTTTATGTAAAGAACTGTGAGTAGCTACACTGCAGCTGAGTGGCTAGCACTTCTGCCATTAGATTTTTTTTTCTCAATGCTCACACCTTATTGAGCTTTCTATTTTCCTTTTATTTGCAGTGTTTGACTAATTACTAGTGAGTACAATGAACAGGATTAGAATGACAGCAACTGGGGTTAAACACTCGCTCAGCAGTGAGTGGGTGTGGTTACTTAGCAGGGAAGAGACTGAGAGTAGCTGTCTGAGAGGATAGGTGATGTCTGAGCATATGTGGCAAGACTGAGGAGCTCTGGTTGTATACCCTGGAGATGAGCTGTCCACTATCGAACATTAAGGTAGCAGCTAAAGCAAAATTGGTACAGAACATTTAATTATGATGAATGGTGAAAATGTTTATTATTTAATTTTCAAGCTTCCCACACCAATTTTACTTTGTGATAAAACCACTTTAAAAGTTTTGTAGCCTTGTACCCTGCTGTTAAATCCATCCATCACCAAAATCCCTCTAACAGACTCAGCTAGAAACAACCAAGGTTGTTGCTAGGGTCCTAAAACATCTGGGGCCATTCATATAGCATTGTTCACTCCTCGTTGTGAACTGCGGCAGGTATTTTTGCAGAGAAAAAACGTATGTTCCTGTCACTAATTTTACGTATTCCACATCAATCCTGTCCATCACCTCAGCAATCACTGTACAATGAAATTCAGTACTGACAAGTTTGCTTTTTCAAAAACGCTCACCTACTTATGACATTTACTAAAAAAACCTCCTAAAATACGAAGACCCAAAACTATTACTACTTAAGGATCAAATAATACTACTCGACCATGACAAAACATGACCACCACATGTGACTATCAGTTGTACACCGGCTATGAAGATCTATATTAACCCCTTAACGACCGCCCACCGACTTTTGACGTCAGCTGGTGTAGGTCGTTCGTCTACAGCGACGTCTTTAGGCGTCGCTGCAGACATCAGGGTTTGAGGCGCCCGGCACCGCAGCAGTGCTGTGTTTGGAGCTGTACTACACAGCCCTGATCCCAAAGCATCTCCTGCGAGCACCGGTGAGCGAAGGAAACCTCCGCAACCCGGTACTTTAACACGTTGATTGCGATGGTGCGTTACCGCAGCGCAGTCAAAGGGTTCCCCTGCTCTGTTGGGTGATCGGAACACCCGGTGAACCAACAGAGCCCAGGGAACGGCTGCACAGTCAGCCCTGGGGACTTAGAGTGGCCCCAGATCTGTCTGTGTACTAAGCTAGTGACCAGGAGACACTGTGTGCTGTCCTAATCACTGCCTGTGTCAGACTGACACAGATTATAATGTGTTAGCATATATGAATATGCAAATAAATTAGTAAGTGTAAAAAAAAAAATAAAAAAAAATGTAAAACAGGTCTCCCTTCATGGGATTTAAAAAAAAAAAAAGTAAAAAAAAACATAAAAAGTGTAAAAAAAAGAATAAAAAATAAATAATAAAACAAAAATAAATGTATTTAATAGAAAATAATTGTGCATACGTTACACACAGAAAAAAACCTACACATATTAGGTATTCACATGACCGTAATAACCTGTAGAAATAACAGGTTATTTAGTGTGAAATGTGAACAGTGAAAAAAAAATGTAAAAAATAAAAACATTTTTTTAAATAATTAAAAAAAACATTCTGCAATTATTTATAAATGAACTTAAACTATTCCCCCATAAAGTACAACAAGTTGCAACGGTTGAAACGCAACGAGGCAAAAACTACTTTTCAGGCCTGGGAGTTAAGGGGTTAATGCCATACAGTGACCACATAGTGATAGAAACTAGTTGTGATGTAGATGATCTGCGTCAGTTACATATAGTGACCTACAGGAAACATCTTATCTGATCAAAGTCGTTCACTTCCCCGTCTCTTCTCCATCTGCCCCAGACTGCCATGATGACTTCTCCCGGCCACAACTAGTCTCTGCAGAATTTACCACACAAACATTTTAGAATCTTCACTTTCCCAGCACCTATATACCTACCTACATATCTACTGGGGGGTTATATATCTCCCTTCCTAATGTGGCTTTATACAGTGAAGCATGGTGATGCCCTATCCCCACAGCAACTGGCTTTTCTACAAGCCCCAGATAAAACTACCTATCGACGCTCCTGGAAACAACAGTGCTAAAATGTCAGTCACTGCTGTAGAAACACGCACAGCTTGAACAGGAGTCTGAAGCTGGGGGGAACAGCCAGCTTTGTAAAACAGTCACATGGAAAAACCTTTTAATATTTAACATATTTTTGTGTGTACTTATTATTGTATGTCCTGCCACGAAGCCAAACATTTTTGATCCACACATGGTGTGCTTTTTTCCCAATATTCCTTGTGAAAATAAAAAATACAAAAATAGGATAAAACTGTATTTTATTCGGACAAATCTGAATTTTTTTTTTGCTTTTTTATAAAGAAAATCTGTAAAAAAAAAAAAAAACCTTTGAGGTCAATAAACTTTTCACCCCTGGGATATATTATTCGAGGATGTAGTTTCCAACATTAGGTATTTAAGTGTTTTTCTTTTTTAACTTTTAGCACCTTAACCCTTTACTGATGTATGACATACCCATACGTCATGGTTGGGAAGAGGTTCCCGTAAATTGTCATATGTGTACATCATGAAGATCCTGCAGGCTCACAAGCAGAGCCCACATGATCAGAGCGTGGAACCAGCTTTATTTCACAGCTGGCTCCATGCACTGTCAGCCATGACTGAAGCTTGCTCCATTTGTGGCCAATTAACTCCTTTGATGTCGCAGTAAAAACGTGACTGTAGCAGCTAATGGAGAGCCTTTGGTAGGCTTCTGGGTTGAGGTAGAAGCCACCAGAACCCCAGACACATACCATGAGGATGCTAATGGAGAAAGAGGGAATTCTCTCCCTCTGTCTCAATTGGCATCCTAATGGCATGTTTCTGGGGTTCTGATTAGAGATGGGCGAATTTATTCTAACGAAGTGGAATTCGTTTAGAATTTCAGGAAAACTTCGGTTCTGAACGAAGTCGAGGTTTGGAGTACTTCGGGTGAACGAAGTGTGCTTTTGATTGATAAAATGGCTGCGAGCACATGGCATTACATGGGGCAAAGCACTCTGGGAGGAATAAGGGCATAGCCTGCATGACATGTGCAGAGATGAAGCCAATCAGACACCGGCGGGATTCTGTGACGTCACCGCACTATATAAGTCTGGGCGCGACGCTGGGAGCTCATACCGCTCTCACTGTACTGATCAGGGAAGGTGCTACCACGGCTGATTGTTGCTGAAGAACTGATTTTTATACAGCGATTTTTGTGGGGTGTCTCAGCTTGTCTCAGAGACTGCTTCTCTTAATGTTCTATTTCTGATTTTTTGGGGAATTATATCTGAAGTCCAGTGTGCGTCCACTGCTGCTGCATATACATTTTAATGCTATCTGTTCACAACACATTGAATATCCAAGGGGGATCTAAGCCAGTTCCTGTTGTATTCATTTAAAGAAATAGCGTTTTTACAGTACAAATACCATTTCATTTTTGGATGCTCAATTCTTTTGCGCAATTTACATCCAGGGGTTAATTAAGCGTTGTTTTTCTGCTGTGGTGACTCCAAGAAACCATCTTGGTCACCGCCAAAAAATAAAATTTTCCTGTAGCCTAATTCACAAGCAAAGGTTCATTACAATTTTTTCTCTTGTTGTGTAGCGTAGAAAACACGCAATTGTAACACGAAACAACGCTAGGAGTTGGTGGCTGCTCAATTCTTTTGCGCAATTTACATCCAGGGGTTAATTAAGCGTTGTTTTTCTGCTGTTGTGACTCCAAGAAAAACCATCTTTTTCAACGCCAAAAAATACAATTTTCCTGTAGCCTAATTCACAAGCGAAGGTTAATTACAATTTTTTCTCTTGTTGTGTAGCGTAGAAAACACACAATTGTAACAAGCTACAAAGCTAATAGTTTGTGGCTGCTTACACTTTTGCGCAATTTCCATCCATGGGTTAATTAAGCGTTGTTTTTCTGCTGTGGTGGCTCCAAGAAACCGTCTTTTTCACCGCCAAAAAATACAATTTTCCTGTAGCCTAATTCACAAGCGAAGATTAATTACAATTTTTTCTCTTGTTGTGTAGCGTAGAAAACACGCAATTGTAACACGCTACAAAGCTAGTAGTTTGTGGCTGCTCAATTGTTTTGCGCAATTTACATCCAGGGTTAATTAAGCGTTGTTTTTCTGCGGTGGTGACTCCAAGAAACCGTCTTTTTCACCGCCAAAAAATACAATTTTCCTGTAGCCTAATTCACAAGCGAAGGTTAATTTACCATTTTTTCTCATTGTTGTGTAGCGTAGAAAACACGCCATTGTAACACCTACAAAGCTCGTAGTTTGTGTTACTCAATTCTTTTGCGCAATTTACATCCAGGGGTTAATTAAGCGTTGTTCTGCAGTTTACTCATAAAAGAAACTTCTTTTTCAAACCCCCACAGAAGAAAATAAGTAGCATAATTAATATCCGGAGGTTAATTAAGCCTGTTTGTGCTTTTATCTTCAGTAAAATACACAGAGTTTTTAACGGCACATACACTTCAAGTTTTCCTTCCCATTTGGGTAGCGCGATATATATCCACGGGTTTCCCAAGCTGCTTAGTGGGTTCATTTGGAGTCAAATAAAGGGTGTGTATTTATCATATACAGATATCTTCATCAAACAGTGTCTTTACATTTTTTGAACAAACAGTATGTCAGACAGAGAGGTGGCAGGCTCTTCACCTGCAAGTGGCAGAGGCACAAATATTCCTGGAGCAGGCCCAGTTCGCAGCACAGCAAGGGGACGTCGCAGCAGGGGTCACTCGGTGAGGTCACAACTGCCGCTGTCATCTAGCGGCCGTGTGTTGTTCAGCAACCCAATGGTTCTTGATTGGTTGACTAGGTCATCCACTTCCTCCCAGATGACATCTGACAACCCCAGCCAAGAGTCGGTGGGAACGTCAGCCACAACCCTTAGTTGGCATGGCCCGGGAGCGGGTCAGCGGCCCTCAGCCATCCTCCACCCGCCTCTATCCCATCCGGTTCCCTCAGCCAGAGATCTACTATGTGGTCTGGGCCAGGGCCAGTACATTTCCTTTACGGCCCACTGGGTGAATGTGCTTCCGGCCCAGGCACACCAACAACTTGGACAGGAGACGGCGCTTTCTCCTCCACGTTGTCAAACTGCGGCTCCTGCGCCAATGTCCGCCTCCTCCTCCTCCACCACCATCTCAGCCTCCACAAGTACTGCTCCATCATACCACATGTGTAGGGCACAGTGGTGTCACGCAGTTCTACACCTGGCTTGCCTCGGCGAACAAAGTCACACAGGGGAGGAACTGCTCCACGTCATGCAGCAAGAAATCGATGTGTGGCTTTCTCCGCGCCAACTGCAAATCGGAACCATGGTGACGGACAATGGGAGGAACATGGTGTCTGCGCTGCACCAAGGAGGGATGGTCCATGCGCCCTGCATGGCGCACGTGTTCAATCTGGTTGTGAAAAGGTTCCTGAAGTCTTCCACCGATCTTCAGAACATTCTGAAAATGGCCAGGAAACTGTGCATGCACTTCATCCATTTCTACAAAGCCAGGAACACCCTCCTCGAATTGCAGCGGCAGAACGGCCTCCCCCAACAAACTCTGATATGCGATGTTTCCAACCGTTGGAATTCCAGCCTGCACATGTTGAACCGACTGTATGAACAGAGAAAGGCTATTAACAATTTTTTGATGTTCCTGGCGGACAGGAGTACTCCCCTGTGTAACTTTGATGTCAGCCAGTGGCAGCTCATGCGTGACACCTGACGTTTGTTGAGGCCATTCGAGGAGGCCACATTATTTGTCAGTCGCCAGGACTACGGGATGAATAACGTCATTCCACTTCTTCATGTCCTGGAACAGATGCTGAAAAATCTGTCTGGGCAGGGGACTGGAGACGTGGTGACTACATCTCGCGGCCACATGAGTCCGGTGGGGACTGAAATGGAGGAGGAGGAGGAGGACATTGGAGCAGAAGCATTGTCTGGTGAAATGAGTGGATTTTCTACCCAGGTGACAAGAGAGGAGGAGCAGGAGCAGCTGGAGGAGGTAGATGGAGATGAGGAAGACGAGGCAGATGACCCACAAGCACCGTGGCAGTATACAGTGGAGATGGAGGCAGGGAGCCCCTCGGAGTCACTTGTGCAGATGGCCTACAGCATGCTGATTTGCCTGGCTAGTGACAGCCGAATAGTCAGCATCCGGCAGAGGGATGACTTCTGGCTCTCCACCCTATTGGACCCTCGCTACCGGTCCAAAATGGGAGCCTTTTTCCCAGCTATTGAGAGGGAGGACAAACTCAAATACTATAAGGAAATCCTCTGTAGTCAGTTGGCCGCTGCCTATGTGCGGCATCGTCCCTCCTCTGACAGGTCTGACCGGGGGGTTCTTCAGCGCTCACGTACTACTGTCGCGGCTGTCGGGAGGGTGGGGGGGACGGAGCGGTCCAGCTCCATCAGCAGCACCCTAAGTCTGGAGTCACTGATGAGCAGCTTCCTTCACCCGCCTAGTGAGGAGGGCAGTCGCCAGCAGCAGCAGCAGGACCTGGAGCAGACCCTGAACCAACAGGTGGTGGCCTACTTGGAAAGTACTCTGCCACCCCAGTTAGAAGATCCGCTGGACTATTGGACAGCCATACTGGATGTGTGGCTGCAACTTGCCGAGTTTGCAGTGGAGAAGCTGTCCTGCACGACCAGTAGTGTGGCAGCAGAGCGGGTGTTCAGTGCGGCGGGGGCCATCGTTACCCCAAGGAGAACCCGCTTGTCCACGGGAAATGTGGAACGACTGACCTTTGTCAAGTTGTATCAGGCGTGGATCGCCCCGGATTTCCACCCACCAATGCCTTAGGCGTCAGACTACATCAGCCATGACGCCTCACCCAAACAGTGAGAAATGAGTCTGGGTTCAAAATACCTGAGTCAGCCACTATTCTGATGCCGCCACCCGCCTGATGCCACACATCTGCTGACAGTTTCTCCATCTGCCACCAACCATCTTTACCAGGGACTGGTATTGCCACCCACCCCCACACTCTGTCATTGTGCCACTGTCTGACCTCATGCTGCTGCTGTGGCTGCTGCCGTGACCTACACACTGTCATTGTGCCACTGTCTGACCTTATGCTGCTGTGGCTGCTGCCGTGATCTACACACTGTGTCATTGTCCCACTCTGTGGCCTATTCCTGTTTTTGCCACCTCCAGAATGTCATTGTGCCACTGTCTGACCTCATGCTGCTGCCGCCGTCACCTCCACTCTCTGTCATTGTGCCACTCAGTGGCCTACTACTGTTTTGCCACCTCCAGAATGTCAATGTGCCACTGTCTGACCTCATGCAGCTGCTGCCGTGACCTACACACTGTGTCATTGTGCCACTGTCTGACCTCATGCTGCTGCTGTGGCTGCTGCCGTGACCTACACACTGTGTCATTGTCCCACTCTGTGGCCTACTCCTGTTTTGCCACCTCCAGAATGTCATTGTGCCACTGTCTGACCTCATGCTGCTGCTGCCGTGACCTGCACACTGTGTCATTGTGCCACTGTCTGACCTCATGCTGCTGCTGTGGCTGCTGCCGTGACCTACACACTCTGTCATTGTGCCACTCTGTGGCCTATTCCTGTTTTTTGCCACCTCCAGAATGTCATTGTGCCACTGTCTGACCTCATGCTGCTGCGGTGGCTGCTGCCGTGACCTACACACTGTGTCATTGTCCCACTCTTTGGCCTATTCCTGTTTTTGCCACCTCCAGAAGGTCATTGTGCCACTGTCTGACCTCATGCTGCTGCTGTGGCTGCTGCCGTGACCTACACACTGTGTTATTGTGCCACTGTATGACCTCATGCTGCTGCTGTGGCTGCTGCCGTGACCTACACACTGTGTCATTGTGCCACTGTCTGACCTCATGCTGCTGCTGTGGCTGCTGCCGTGACCTACACACTGTCATTGTGCCACTGTCTGACCTCATGCTGCTGCTGTGGCTGATGCCGTGACCTACACACTCTGTCATTGTGCCACTGTCTGACCTCATGCTGCTGCTGTGGCTGCTGCCGTGACCTACACACTGTGTCATTGTCCCACTCTGTGGCCTACTCCTGTTTTTTGCCACCTCCAGAATGTCATTGTGCCACTGTCTGACCTCATGCTGCTGCTGTGGCTGCTGCCGTGACCTCCACACTGTGTCATTGTCCCACTCTGTGGCCTACTCCTGTTTTTACCACCTCCAGAATGTCATTGTGCCACTGTCTGACTTCATGCTGATGCTGTGGCTGATGTTGTGACCTACACACTGTGTCAGTGTCCCACTCTGTGGCCTACTCCTATTTTTGCCACCTCCAGAATGTCATTGTGCCACTGTCTGACCTCATGCTGCTGCTGTGGCTGCTGCCGTGACCTACACAACGTGTCATTGTGCCACTGTCTGACCTCATGCTGCTGCTGTGGCTGCTGCCGTGACCTACACACTGTCATTGTGCCACTGTCTGACCTCATGCTGCTGCTGTGGCTGATGCCGTGACCTACATACTCTGTCATTGTGCCACTGTATGACCTCATGCTGCTGCTGTGGCTGCTGCCGTGACCTACACACTGTGTCATTGTGCCACTCTGTGGCCTACTCCTGTTTTTGCCACCTCCAGAATATCATTGTGCCACTGTCTGACCTCATGCTGTTGTGGCTGCCGCCGTCACCTCCACACTCTGTCACTGATGTTGCCACCTGAGCCATCAGCTTGTTTTTTTCCAGCTGTTCACATTCCCCCTTCAGTTTTTTGGTCAGTTTTGCCCTCTTAAGTGCCCAGGGAATTTTATAGTGAAGCTATTATAAGAGCGGAGGCAGTCATGTTCGTGTAATACTAAAACACAACATTGTATGAAGACCAAACAAAGATCCCTCTGCATATTTTAGCATGGCACAACATTCTACAGAACCCTGCAGGCTCTGTGCAGCCTGGAAATAGCTGTTTTTTAACGTGATTTGTCCCAAAGTATTTCGGATCAAAGTTATTTTTTGCCTAGAAATACGGCGAAGTGATCGAACCGAATTTCGGGAAATTCGCCCATCTCTAGTTCTGATGGCTTCTATGTCAACCCAGAGCCTACCAAAGACTTCAGGGTTTCCTGTGACATTACATTTAGAGGCACGGCTGGGCATGGTCATTGACAGCTACAATATGTTGCAGCACAGTAATGTACTGCTAGCTATTGTAGCAACGATCTATTACACAAGTACCTTGTGTAAAAGGATTAAAATATAAAAACTATATCAAATTTATATTGTTGTAAAGTTATCATGTCAATTCTCCCGCATGACGAATGCTGTAAAAATGAAACCCAAAACATAATCGTGGAATCACTGTTTTTTTTATTTTTTCCCATTTTTACGGCCTAATGCTGAAAAAAACTGACACACCCATGAGCTCAAAATGCACAAAGCACCCATAGATGAGATTCCTGACGGGTGGTAAATCTAAAATGGGGTGACTTCTAGAAGGTTCCACTTATTCTGGTACTTTGGTTCCCAGGCATCTACCAAAGCAGCAGTTTATACCCACATAACAGGTATTGTCGAACTTGACAGAAAGTGCATGACATTTTAGAGTTCTTTTTTCCAGGATTCCTAGTAAAAATTCAACATTTTCAGCTAAGTGTGCATATTAGAAAAAATTTAATTTTCCATTTTCATAGCCTAATGCTAAAAAAATCTGTGAAACTGTGAGTTCAATATACCACTGGGTATATTCCTTAAGTGGTATAAAGAGGTCTTTTAGAAATATTTTAGATATATTTATTTAGTTTTTGTAATCATAGAAATCAATGTTGAGTTGCGTTCACCTAGTAACTGTGATTGTGTTCCAGTAAATAATGGATTGAAAATCTGCAAAAAGAGTGAACTTTTTTGAATAGTTTAAAGGGGTTTTTCCACAAAGGAATTTCATGCCTGGTTTATTCAGCTTCATCTTTCAGTTTGCTCAAAAGGGGGCATATGTGATTTGTTTGAACTGCAGATAATGTGACCCAGCAGGCTTGACATCACCAGGTCTTTCCCCACAGAATGCTCACCCTAGTCAAGCAAATGTTTGTTTATGTAGGGAGCTGTGAGTAGCTACAATGTTGCTAGGTGGTTTGCAGTTCTGCCTTACAGGATACTGGTTCTAGCGTCCAATCCCTGCATGAACCAAACATGTTTTTTTTTTTTGTCTCATTGCACATACCTGATTAAGGTTTCCTTTTTTTTCTTTTTATTTATTTGCAATGTTTGACTAATTAATAAGGAGTACAGAGGACTGGAGTAGTATGACAATACCTAGGGTTAAACATTCGCTCAGCAGTGAGTGAATGTGATTACTAAATAATGATCACACTGTCTTTTTTTCTTACATTTAAATGAGTTACTACTGTAGATAATGCCAAATTTAAGCCCCCTCTTGGTTTTATTTTTACTTGTATTTGTATACAGTGAACTATCAGGCATATATATTTCCATCAGTTTTTCTTTAATTCATTAACTGTCTTGTAACTAATGACATATACACTCACCGGCCACTTTATTAGGTACACCTGTCCAACTGCTCGTTAACACTTAATTTCTAATCAGCCAATCACATGGCGGCAACTCAGTGCATTTAGGCATGTAGACATGGTCAAGACACTCTCCTGCAGTTCAAACCGAGCATCAGTATGGGGAAGAAAGGTGATTTGAGTGCCTTTGAACGTGGCATGGTTGTTGGTGCCAGAAGGGCTGGTCTGAGTATTTCAGAAACTGCTGATCTCCTGGGATTTTCACGCACAACCATCTCTAGGGTTTACAGAGAATGGTCCGAAAAAGAAAAAACATCCAGTGAGCGGCAGTCCTGTGGGCGGAAATGCCTTGTTGATGCCAGAGGTCAAAGGAGAATGGGCAGACTGGTTCGAGCTGATAGAAAGGCAACAGTGACTCAAATAGCCACCCGTTACAACCAAGGTAGGCAGAAGAGCATCTCTGAACGCACAGTACGGCGAACTTTGAGGCAGATGGGCTACAGCAGCAGAAGACCACACCGGGTGCCACTCCTTTCAGCTAAGAACAGGAAACTGAGGCTCCAATTTGCCCAAGCTCATCGACATTGGACAGTAGAAGATTCGAAAAACGTTGCCTGGTCTGATGAGTCTCGATGTCTGCTGCGACATTCGGATGGTAGGGTCAGAATTTGGCGTCAACAACATGAAAGCATGGCTCCATCCTGCCTTGTATCAACGGTTCAGGCTGGTGGTGGTGGTGTCATGGTGTGGGGAATATTTTTTTGGCACTCTTTGGGCCCCTTGCTACCAATTGAGCATCGTTGCAACACCTTGTTGAATCTATGCCACGAAGAATTGAGGCAGTTCTGAAGGCAAAAGGTGGTCCAACCCGTTACAAGCATGGTGTACCTAATAAAGTGGCCGGTGAGTGTATACATTACTTTAAAAATATAGAAAAGTTATAGCAAAAATTTGTATACTCAAATTTTATTCAGTGGTATGGCCTCAGAAAGCCAAGTCCATGTACAATCCACTAAATCCATTTAAGTCTAAAATATTTTTTATGAAACATTTTAATGTTTGTGTTTGGAAATAAAATTTATGTGGTATTTTTAGCCTTTCTATGTGATTAAACAGTTGAGTATTTAAACCACTCCCAGAACACAATTGGCATACTTGATAAAGAAGGGTTAATCCCTTTGAAATGATGCACAGGTGTGAATCCTACACACCACCCAGCTACTCATTGTTATCCAGTTGGATCTGGTAATGGTGGATTGAGCATGGACCTGGTGTTCTGAGGACATACCGCCGAAAAAAAAAATAAAATTGAGTGTACCACTTTTTTCTCTAATTTTAAAGGAATGTATATGTCATTAGCTACATGACAGTTAATGAATTAAAGAAAAAATGATGGAAATATATGCTTGATAGTCCACTGTATACAAATATGAGTGTGATTACTAGGCAGGGAGTAAACTGACAGTAGCTGCCTGAGAGGATAGGTGATGTCTGAGCATGTGCGGCAAGATTGAGGAGCTCTCATCACTGGTCGTATACCTCTCATCACTGGTCGTATCCTCTGGAGACCAGCTGTACACTATCTCTAAGGGAGCAGCTAAAACAAAAATAGTACAGCATTTTAATACTGATGAATGTTGACAATTTTAATTATTAATTTGCAAGCTTCCCACATCAATTTTGCTTTGTGGCAAAACCTCTTTAAGAAGAACAGCTTTTTAGATGCAGTCACTTATGGGGATATCTAACATACAGGCACCTCAAAGCTACCATATGTCAGAACTGGACTTGTGTCTACAAAAATCTGTGTTGCAATTTTTTTGAAAATATGAAAAATTGCTACTAAATTTACAAGCTTTTACATATGGTAGAAGTTAGTTATCAACTATTTTGTGTGGTATAGCTATCTTACATGCAGACTTTTTGTTATATTAGAAAATGGCATTCTTTTTTCTAATTTTCATGCCATTTTTATGTTTTCACAAATAAACAAGAACTGTATACACCAAACTTTATTACACTCTTCAAGCATAATGTTTCATGACAAAACAGTCTCTTAATCTTATGGATAGGTAAAAGTATCAGAAAGTCATTCCCACATAAAGTAATTCAGATTTGAAAAATGGGGCTATGTCATAGAGCTCAAAACTGGCTGCAGTGTTAAAGGGTTAAAGTGTCTGCAAACCTAAAATGGCACCTGAAAAATAGCCTAATTAAAAGTTGTATTTTTGGGGGGAATAGTTTAAGTTTTTTTTGCAGAAGTTTTTTTTCAATTTCTTATTTATTTTTTTTTTTTTACACCATTCACGTCACATTTAATAACTTGTTAGATTAATTCTACAGGTTATTATGGTCGTGTGGATACTTAATATGTGTAGGATTTTGTGTGTGTGTATATTTTTATTTTATTATTTATTTTATTTATCTTTTTCTACACTTTTTTATTTTTTTTTACTTTTTTCAAATCCCATGAAGGGATAACTGTCTTACATTTTTTTACACTTAGCAAAGTATTAGCATATTCATATATGCTAATAAATTATAATTTGTGTCAGTTTGACAGTGTGCCCTGATTACTGGCTTGTTACACAGACTGCCCTGGGGTTACTCTAGGTCCCCAGGGCTGACTGTGCAGCCATTCTCCGGGCTCTGTTGGGTCACCAGAGTCCCGATCACCCGACACAGCAGGCGAAAGCCTTTTGATTGTGCTGTGGTCACGAACTGCAGCAATCAAAGGGTTAAGCACCAGGGAGTGAACCCCAATGTCTGCAGCGGCATCAAAAGGCGGTGGGCAGTCATAAAGGGGTTCATTTTTCTAATTTTCCTACCCTTCTGGTATCTATTTTTTGGATTATCTATGTTTTTATTAGCCTGGGCTTACTTAGTAACATATTTATTTATATTCAATGTGTCTATTATTGATTTATAGTGGCTTTGAAAGTGGAAAAGTTTCTCATTTAGGATAGGAACCAATAAAATGGTCAGTGTGAGTGATTACTTGCCATTCAGACCTCACTGACTGTTTTGAATAAAGAAATGGATAATGGGAAAACAGCTGAGGACCTCCCCAGAGCACTCTATTGGATGTAGTTTTCTTAAGTTCACATGTAGCTCGCAGGAGCCTAGCAATGTGAAAGGGATTTGAGCCAAACCAGTTAAGTTCAACTACAGACAGCTGTTTTGGGGTATTTCCGATTTATAGTGGTAAATTGGTTGCAAGGTATTCAGAATATGTGTTGTTTTGATGGATATTAGTATCTTTTATGTACACCCAACCATTTTGTGTCCTATCTACATGAGTTGTATTGTGTTCAAATTGCACATCTGAGGTAGGTGGGTGAATTACTGTTTACCTGTCAACACTTATCTTTTTGCATACTATGGACACTATGGCATGCTGTGCTCTTTTTTCAACTGATAGATCAATATTCTCACAAATCAATTAAATAAGAAAAACTACTACAAAATTATTCCCGCAAAAAGTGACACATCAGATTTCAAAAATTTGGCTGCATCCTACTGAAATGGAAGTAGCCTAAAAGGGGCTATTCTGTCCTTGTGGCGGTTCAAATTAGATTAAAAAATAACAATGGATGCACCGAGAAAACGAATCACAACATGCCTTGTTGCTGTGAAAATGCTTTCTGCTTTATTCACAAAATGGCAGCTTTTTTATACTTTTGCAAATTAGTAGATAAGAAGCATCACATGTACCTGGGTGTGAGGGTCTTTTGGCATGTCCTTATCTACAGACCCCCTCCTCACAGCTCAGGAATGTTTGGACACAG
This sequence comes from Phyllomedusa bahiana, assembly GCA_025379985.1. Lineage (NCBI taxonomy): Eukaryota > Metazoa > Chordata > Amphibia > Anura > Hylidae > Phyllomedusa > Phyllomedusa bahiana. Next base: position 31,092 of record JAODAL010035852.1, read on the forward strand.
GGTGTAACTTCAGAAGAAGTGCCAACATGGATTACACGACGATCTCTACAAACTACTACAGGCGGCCATTTTGTTAACATATCATTGACAAGAGATATACATAAAGATTTTTACATGCTGTAATACATAGGTATGTGCCTACTATATATAATAATATATATATATATATAATATATATATAATATATATATATATATATATAATATATATATAATATATATATATATATATATATATATATATATATATAATATATATATATATATATATTTTATATATATATATATGTATTTTATATATAATATATATATATATTAAGTATATATATATATATATATATATATATATATATATATATATATATATATATATATATATACACATATAGTAAATATATATATATGTATATGTGAGGTATATACTAACTAATACATTAACATGGAGACATAAAGGATCACACATATATAACCTTAGTTCCCATCCACAACACTACAGCCCAACTACTTGCCTCTTGAATGGGTTAAAATGTATATAAGCAAAGCTAAACTAAATATGGGTATCAATTACATACTTAACAATATTTTATCCTAAGCAGTATCTTATTTAATCGTGCACTATTAACTGATGTTTCAAATAATCTATTATCTGTCAAGTAACAATATGCACACTCTCTTTATTAATGTAAATTAAATTCTGAGTCTTTTGAAAGGAATGCATCCTAAACACAGATGCAAGTCAGACTGATAAACACGTGAAAAATGCAGAAAAATACTTTTGATGCCAGCATAATAGTTAAATATTATTTTCAGAAAGTAAAATAGAATATATAATCATACACTAAAATGATATGATATGTTGCCTTGCACATTAACATACTGAGAAAGTATGATCAAGAAAATTAATTAAAATCGCTAGATTAAAAGAAAACACAGGACTATGGCTGATTTGATTGTATTTTTAGAAAGTGATGACAAATTCTTAAAGGACAGAAACATCTTTTTGATGTCATATCATTAGACATTTGCAGTCTTCCATTTCAAAATGCAATAATATTTGAAGACACTTAATACATTTGAGGGTTTTGAGTATTTGAGCTAAAAATGTCTTAAAAAGAATATTTTACAAAAATAGTAGAAATAGTTGCAATTATAGAATAAAAGTACATCTTTATTCAACTTTCTACTAATGAATATGGAAACAAGAAAAAATCAATTCCATATGTGTCACCCACTAGGTCATTCCAGGAGATGAAAATTTGCTTCATGCATTTAGCTACTTGAAAATCAACATTAAATAAATAAAATCAAAACAGTGTAATTTTTCTGTGTTCTTTTAAATAAAGTACTAAAAGTAAATTCCAAACTGTTTGACATCTATTTTATTTTATCAGGGCCTGATATCAAGGGTACTAACCCATATGTAGTACACTTTCCAGGTCTACCTTTCCAGGCCACTTTCTCAACCGCTCAAGAATAACAGCTTTCTGCTATAGCTGTTCACTGGCCTGCCAAAATTGAGGATCCCCCCTCAACTACCTCTTAGAACCCAACTACAATTGTCCTGATCTAAGCATTTAACTACTTGCCTTCTACGGCAAAGGTCAAATTCACCCTCCATCCCAACAGACTCCTCAGTGCTATTTATTTGCAGGTTGATGATGCATTTAGCCACAACCTCTTCAGATGCAGCTCACACTATACAATGTCAGTCAGTCACATACAGTTGAAACCAGAAGTTTACATACACTATATAAAAAGACACATATGCATGTTTTTCTCACTATCTGACATGAAATCAGAATAACCCTTATCTGCTTTAGGTCAATTAGGATTACCAAAATTATCTATACTTGCCAAATTCCAGAATAATGAGAGAAAGAGAACTCTTTAAGGCATTTTTTATTACTTTCTGTAAAGTCAAAAGTTTACATATATTTCATTAGTATTTGGTAGCATCACCCTTAAACTGTATGATTTGGGTCAAATGTTTTAGATATCTTTCCATAAGCTTCTCACAATAGTTGGTAGGAATTTTGGCCCATTCCCCCTGACAGAACTCATGTAACTGAGCCATGTTTGTATGTCTCCTAGCTCGCACCTGTCTTTTCAACTTGGTCAATACATTTTCAATAGGATTGAGATCAGGGCATTGAGATGGCCACTCCAAAACATTGACTTGTTATCCTTAAAGAGGTTGCATCATTACATTAAATGGTCTTCAGAATAAGGGGACAGTGAAAACAAGCAACTTTGCAATTTGATGTCATTTGCAAAGCTGTCTTGTTTTCACTGTCTCCCTTATCTTCGTTTTCTGTAAACACTGTTCCCCAGTGCCGGTCGGATTCCACCTCCTTTCATATCATTGGCTGACGGCTCTACTAATTTACATTCTGTCTGGCCCCCGTTCGTATTCATGAGAGCATAAATTCCTGCCTCTCTCAATCAGAATAAGGGTCTGGCAACATTTCATTCTGCACAGCCAGGAGCTGCACAGTAACACAGCAGCTGCTTCTACAATCAGAGAACAGCAGAATTGTGCCCAATGCTTAATGCTCCTGTGTGTAAATATAGAAAGGAGACAGATCTGTGCTCCTCTGGATGAGTTCATAGAAGACTGGATTCAACTGTAACAAACCTCCAGCTGTGAGGAGAAGAGATCAGTGCTCTGAGTTCATAGAAGACTGTCTAGACTGAATGCAGGGCTTTGGTATGTAAAAAAACAGCTTTTACAAAATAAGACTGCATAGGGAAAGGAAAGACAGGGTGACATGTGGAGTGGAATGCAGACAGAGAGGTGCGGGAAGAGCAGGAATGTACTATACCCTCCCACTGATCTCAAACAAACACACTGACTCGGGAGCAGGCACGAACAGTGAAGGAGTGGATTATGTCATCCCCCTTCAGTTAAGAAACACCCAGCTGGGAGGGGAAGAAAAGCCCATGGATTTGAGGAACTGAGAAAATGAAGCTACAAGAAAACAGCCAAACTGATGAAGCGATAAATCCCCTTTAAGCCACTTTGTAGCCAGTTTGGTAGCATGCTTCGGGTCATTGTCCATTTGGAAGAGCCATTTCCACTAAAGTTTTAACTTCCTGGCTGATGTCTTGAGATGTTGCTTGAGTATTGCCACATAATCTCCTTTCCTCGTGATGCCATTGTCGCAAATAGCGCTGCAGCCCGCAAGCCGGGCTGCGGGCACTTTCGCAGTCCTGCCTGCGCCCCGGCTTAAGGAGCTCCCCAGCACGCCTATACTCACCCGGCCACGCTCCTTTCTTTCCGCATCCTCTTGCTGGCCGGCGCACGCGTCCCCGCTCCCTAAGGCGCGCACGCGCCGGCTCTGTGAGAATTAAAGGCCCAGCGCGCCAGTAATTGGCTAATTGCCGGGCGTTGTCCCTATATTACCTGGGCGCCTCCGCCCATTACCCACTGGATCTTTAGTGCCTGTTGCCTACTGAGAAAGTTTGTTCAAGTCTAGTCTATATTCCGTGTACCGAATCTTCTTGTCTCCGTCCCACGACCACGAACCTTTGCAGGCTGTCCTGACCTTACTGCCTGTCCCGACTAAGAGCCTGCCTTATGATTCTGTACCACACTATACCTCGGCTGCTACCGCAAGCAAGTCACGACAGGGGTAGCGACCTGGTAGACTCCCGCCGCAGACAGTCCATCCCGCTTTGCGGCGGGCTCTGGTGAAAACTGGGACCTACTTAGATTCCGCTCTCTGGCGTGACTTACACCACCGCTTGCAGTGGTCCAGTGGATCCACTACCTCATTCGTGACAGTAAGATCCATCATGGATCCCGCCGAGGTACCCCTCACCGGCGGCGCGGATCGCACCACTATCGTTGCTCAGCAGTTGCAACAGATTGCGCAACAAGCCCAGCAACTGAACCAGCTATTCCGCTGGGAACAGGGGGCCCCAAGCTCCGGCTACCATTGCCATCCAAGTTCGAGGGGGATCCTAAGCTGTGTCGGGGCTTTATTACCCAGTGCTCCATGCACATTAAGTTGATAGCGGCGCAGTTCCCAACTGGGCGCTCGAAGGTGGCGTTCGTGCTCAGTTTGCCATCCGGGAAGGCCTTGGCTTCGGCTACACCCTTATTGGACAGGAAGGATCCAGTGACTGCGGACCTGCAGGCCTTCCTCTCTGAATTCTGCAGTGTCTTCGAGGAGCCTGCGCGGGCATCTTCTGTGGAGATGGCGCTTCTGAACTTGCGCCAGGGCGAATCCTCGGTCGGAGACTATGCGGTACAATTTCGTACCTTGGCGTCAGAACTGTCCTGGAATGACGCCCCCTGTGCGCCACCTTTACGAAAGGCCTTTCTTGCTGCAAGAGATCTGCCATCTTCCTTAAGTGAATTAATCCACCTGGCCACTCGCATAGACGTACGCTTCACTGAGAGGCAAGAGGAGCTTTGCCAAGAACGTGACCTTGTGCGACCCCGCCGGCTGCCAAGCCTGGCCCCGGTGTTCCAGAGGCCTCCACTGCCGCTTCCTCTACCGTCTGGGGAAGAGCCCATGCAGGTGGATCAGGCCCACATATCTGAGCAGGAATTGTCCCATCGGCGTGCTGAAAAGCTGTGTCTGTACTGCACCAGCCTGGACCATTTCCGTCGTGGCTGTCCGCTTCGTCCTCAGCGTCTGGGAAACGCCCGCACCTAGGCCATGTTGGAGAGGCATCCCTAAGTGAGAACTCATCCTCTCCATGCCTTACTATGCCTGTGGAGATCACGACTGACTCAGGACTTGTATTTCAGGCTCCTGCTTTCCTGGACTCCGGTTCCATCGGGAATATCATTCATGCCACCCTGGTGTCCCAGTATCATCTTCCAGTGGATGGCCTGAAGAAGCCATTGGTGATATCCTCGGTCACTGGAGAGCTCCTTGGTGACACCATTCGGTACAGGACCAAGCCGGTGTCCCTCCACGTGGGGGTTTTGCACAAGGAAATTATCTCCTTCTACGTGCTGCTTCGATCTTCCTCTGCGATTCTGTTGGGGCTTCCGTGGCTGCTGCGCCATGCCCCACGCTTAATTGGAAGACAGGTGAGGTCGTGTGTTGAGGTCCTGACTGCAGGAATCATTGTCTGGTGGCACCACGCCCGGTGCGCTCAGCTTCTTCCCAACCATCCTCCAGTTTACTGCCAGGCCTGCCCACGGAGTACCGGGATTATGTGGATGTCTTCTCTAAAAAGCAGGCCAAGACCCTTCTGCCTAATCGCCCCTATGACTGCCCGATTGACCTGCTACCAGGAACCAGTCCTCCAAGGGGCAGGGTCTACCCTCTGTCGGTGCCGGAGACCCAAGCCATGACAGCCTACATTCAGGAAAAACTCCAGAAGGGGTTCATATGCAAGTCCTCCTCTCCGGCTGGTGCAGGATTCTTCTTTGTGGAGAAGAAAGACGGCTCCCTGCGGCCTTGTATTGATTATCGGGGACTTAAGAAAATTACTGTGAAGAACCGATATCCTTTGCCACTGATCACCGAGCTATTTGACCGGCTTCATGGAGCGAAGATTTTCTCCAAGTTGGACCTGCGAGGGGCCTACAACCTCATCCGCATCTGAGAGTGGGATGAGTGGAAGACTGCTTTTAACACACGGGATGGAAATTTTGAATACCTCGTCATGCCTGTCTGTGTAATGCCCCAGCAGTCTTCCAAGAGTTCGTTAATGATATATTCCGGGATCTCCTCAATACTTGTGTCGTGGTCTACCTGGACGACATTCTGGTGTTCTCTGCTAATTTGGAGACACATCACTTCCATATCTGCCAGGTGCTGGAACGACTACGTGCCAACCACCTCTATGCCAAATTAGAGAAGTGTCTTTTCCACCAGACCAGCCTCCCGTTCCTTGGTTACATCATATCGGACCGAGGGCTACAGATGGATCCTGCAAAGCTGTCGGCCATTTTGCAGTGGCCTAGGCCAGTGGGCCTACGGGCCATACAGCGCTTCCTGGGCTTCTCTGATTATTGCCGGCAATTCATTCCACATTACTCTACATTGGTGGCGCCTATTGTAGCACTTACTAAGAAGAATACCAACCCAAGGCAGTGGCCGCCAGAGGCTGAAGAGGCATTTGTTCAACTAAAGGCAGCGTTCGCCGCCGTCTTGACCTAACACCGAGAAGCCATTCTTTTTGGAAGTCGACACCTCCTTGGTCGGGGCAGGCGCAGTTCTCACGCAGAAAGGACCTAAGGGCAAGATGGTCACCTGTGGCTTCTTCTCCAAGACCTTCTCCCCAGCGGAAAAGAATTACACCATCGGGGACCGGGAGTTGTTGGCCATCAAACTGGCCTTGGAGGAATGGCATTATTTTCTGGAGGGAGTACGGCATCCCATCACCATTTACTCCGACCATAAAAATCTCCAGTACCTCCAAACGGCTCAACACCTCAATCCGCGTCAAGCCAGGTGGTCGCTCTTCTTCACACGCTTCGACTTCCAGATACATTTTCGACCAGCAGAGAAGAACGTCAGGGCCAACGTGCTCTCCCGTGTCTCCGAGTGTTGGGGGAGCAGGCCATTTCACAGCATATAATTTCTCCCGAACGCTTGATCTCTGCAGCTCAGGTGGATCTTCGGAATATGCCTCCAGGGAAGACTTACGTTCATCCTGCGCTCCTCAGAAAGATTTTGAAATGGGGACACTGTTCTCTAGTGGCCAGTCACTCAGGAGCTCGCAAGTCATTCCTCCTGATCTCCCATTTTTACTGGTGGCCGGAGCTTGCTAAGGACGTCAGGGAATTTGTAAAGGCCTGCGTTATTTGTGTCCGTGACAAGACCCCTCACCACAAGCCCACGGGTCTGATCCAAACTCTGCCCATCCCCAGAACCCCATGGTCTCATGTGGCAATGGAATTTGTCACTGATCTTTCTCCCTCCTCGGGCAACACGGTCATCTGGGTGGTCGTGGACCGCTTTTCTAAGATGCCGCATTTTGTCCCTTTGCCAGGTTTGCTATCTGCTCCCCTTTTGGCCAGCCTGTTTGTTCTCTATATCTTCCATTTACACGGACTCCCCCAGCATAAGGTCTCGGATCGGGGAGTCCAATTCGTGTCTAGGGTCTGGCGGTCCCTCTGCTCGCAGTTGCAGGTGAACCTGGATTTCTCCTCTGCCTACCACCCGCAGATGAACGGACAAGTGGAGAGAATCAATCAGATCCTGGGGGGGCTATTTGTGGCACTTTGTCTCGGCTCAACAGGATGACTGGGCCAGCTTACTTCCTTGGGCAGAGTTTTCATGTAACTCCCTGGATTCTGAATGTACTGGTACCTCTCCGTTCTTTATTGTATTTTGCCAGCATCCCCGCCCCCCGCTTCCATTGTCTTCTCCATCTGAGCTTCCGGCAGCAGATACTTTGGTCCGAGATATGCTGACCATTTGGAATCAGACACGCCAGTCCCTGCAGCAAGCGTCCGCACGCATGAAGGTCCAAGCGGACAAAAATAGAAGACGATCCCCCCCCAGTTTTCTCCCCTGGCGACAAGGTGTGCCTTTCGGCCAGATATATCCAGCTCAAGGTCCCCAGCTACAAGCTGGGTCCCCGTTATGTAGGACAGTTTGAGGTACTCAAGTGCATCAACCCGGCTGCCTATAAACTCCGTCTACCGCCCACTATGTGTATTCCCAACTCCTTCCATGTCTCCTTGCTGAAGCCTGTGGTCCTGAACCACCTTTTCCGGAAGATTACCCCTCCGTCTTCCGAGTCCACCAACGTCTTCACTGTGAAAGAAATCCTGGACATGAAGATTATCAGGGGAAAGCGGCATTTCCTCATAGATTGGAAGGGGTTTGGGCCTGAGGAGAGATCATGGGAGCCGGAAAACAACATCATGGACCGAGAGTTTGTGCAGAAGTTCCTCCAGGCCAGAAAGAAGGGGAGGGCTAAGGGGGGGGGGAGGGGTACTGTTGCGAATAGCGCCGCAGCCCGCAAGCCGGGCTGCGGGCACTTTGGAGGTCCTGCCGGCGCCCCGGCTTCAGGGGCGAGTGGTGCCGCGACCCGGGTGTCGGGCGGCAGGTGCACTTGCTCCCCAGCATGCCTATACTCACCCAGCCGCGCTTCTGTCTGTCCGCACCCTCCTGTTGGCTGGCGCGTGCGTCCCCACTCTCTAGGGCGTGCGAGCGCCGGCTCTGTGATGTTTAAAGGGCCAGCTCGCAGGTAATTGGCTAATTGCCGGGCGCTGTCCCTATATTACCTGGGCGCATCCGCCCGTTCCCCTCTGGATCTTTAGTGCCTGTTGCCTGCTGAGAAAGTGTTTGTTCAAGTCTAGTCTATATTCCATGTACCGAACCTTCTTGCCTCCTTCCCACGACCACGAACCTTTGCCGCCTGCCCTGACCTTACCGCCTGTCCCCAACTACAAGCCTGCCTTACAAATCTGTACCATGCTATACCTCGGCTGCCACCGCAAGCAAGTCACGTCAGCGGTAGCGACCTGGTAAACTCCCGCCGCAGCAAGTCCATCCCGCTTTGCGGCGGGCTCTGGTGAAAACCGGGGCCTACTTAGATTCTGCTCCCTGGTATGGCTTACACCACCGCTTGCGGTGGTCCAGTGGATCTGCTACCACATTCGTGACAGCCATCTATTTCGTGAAGTGCACTATTCCCTCCTGCAGCAAAACAACCCACAACATGATGCTGCCATTCCCGTATTTCAAAGTTGGGATGATGTTCTTAGGCTTCCAAACTTCTCCCTTTTTCATCCAAATGTAATGTTGAACATTATTTAAGTTTTAGTTTCATCAGACCACAGGACAAATCTCCAAAAATATAGGTTTTTGTTTCTGTGTGCATATGCAAACATTAATCTGGCTTTTATATGTTTCTTTTGGATTAATGGCTTCTTCACAGCAGAGTGGCCTTTCAGCCCATGTTGATAAAGTACTTGTTTCACTGTGTATATTGACAGAATCTTATCAGTTCAGCCGGCATCATCTATTGCTTTTGTTTTTGGGCTGATATATACATGTCGGACCAAAGCACGTTCATCTCTGAGACACAGAACCTGTCTTTTTTCTGAGCGGTATGATGGCTGGACATTACCATCTTGTGTGTACTTGCGTATAATTGTTTGTACAGATCAATGAGGCACCTTCAGGTATCTGGAAATTGCATCTGAGGATGAACTAGACTTGTGCAAGTCCACAATGCTCTTCCTGATATATTGGCTGATTTGTTTAGACTTTCCCATGATGTTAAACAAAGAAGAAGTGTGTTTCTGGTGTGTATACAAAACACACTCACGTGTGTGTCTCTAATTAACTCGGAAGTTGCCAAAAAACCTATCAGAAACTTCAAAAGACATGACATCATCATATGGGCTGTCCCAAACAATTTAAAGGCATAGTAATCCTAGTGTATGTAAACTTTTGACTTTTCAGAAAGTAACAAAAATGTATTAAACATTCTCTCTCATTATTGTGACATTTGGCAAATATAAATAATTTTGGTTATCCTAATTGACCTAAACAGGTAAGGCTTATTCTGATCCATGTTAGATAGTAAGAAAAACATACATTTGTGTCTTTTCATATAGTGCATGTAAACTGCTGGTTTCAACCATACATAGGAGTCCCTTTACCAATTCATTGTTTGTTTCACTGTTCATGTCCAAAGAGCACAACTACTCTTCCATTAAAGATTCTCTGTTCAGCACTAGTGTTTATAACAACCTGTGGATGTAAAATACCTAGGATATGCTAGGATATGCTAGGATATACCTAGGCCATAACTTTATCAAGGCCCCAGGATAATGGAGTAAAAATGTTAGTCACATAGTTACATAGTTATATGCAGTCACAATGCCAGGGCGGACAGTTCTATACATAACATCGGAAGCATTAACTGTATTGATCACAATGCAGAAAGGTCAATCTCAGACATCAGGGTGCTATATGTATTTTTTCTATCCCGCTTGATCTCTATCATATATAGGAAGGCTTAGAGGAAACTAAGCCTTACCATGACATACATATGTGATAATGTGGGAAGCAGTTTCAAATGGTCTCACTCAGGTACTGGATTCTGCAATATTAAGCATTTTGGACATTAAGCATCACATTTGTCACTCAAAAGTGTTCTCCACTTGCCAATATGACATCACCTCACTTTACACCCTGCTGCAAGATTGAGATAATCATGTGATAGCCTTCACATAGCCACAGCATAAACAGTAGTAAAAATTAGTGCAAGTAAATTCTAACGCAGCTCAAACACGTGCTTAATCCAGTTTTGCATGAAGGATTAATCAGTTTAAAAACTTCAACACAGAATCTTAAATTTTCTATTAAACCTCAATATGAAGAAGCATCCCCTGAAAACAGTTGGCTCTAGAAGTACACTGTGTAAAAAGGTAAGGTCTGGGTGGCCACCACATATTAATCTACTTCCAAAACTGCATTAAATAGACTGGGGACAACTAGTCAAGACAATATGCAGAAATAAAACCTGTAGCTTTGCTTATTTATTGCCCAAGAAACCTCTGGAAATCTCTAATTACACAGTTGAGCAATTTATAATGTTCTGACCTTCTAGGTGAATTCTCACAGAAAAAAAGAGTAGACAGTTTATGACCATGGTGACGGACAATGGGAGGAACATGGTGTCCGCGCTGCACCGAGGAGGGATGGTCCATGCGCCTTGTATGGCGCATGTGTTCAATCTGGTTGTGAAAAGGTTCCTGAAGTCTTCCAACGATCTTCAGAAGATTCTGAAAATGGCCAGGAAACTGTGCATGCATTTCATCTATTCCTACAAAGCCAGGAACACCCTCCTCAACTTGCAGCGGCAGAACGGCCTCCCCCAACACACTCTGATATGCGATGTTTGTCCGAGTCAGGCAACTTCTGACTGAGAACCACCACCACACCCATCCTCCAAACTTCCTGCCTTAAGTAGGCCTCAAAACCAGGCCTGGATGCCTGGGAGCAATCCACCCACCCTGCTCTTTGAATTGCTCCAGTAAAGCCTGACCCAGATCGACAGCTATCCAGCAGTCATGCTAACAAAACAAATGCCAGTACCATATCGATACTGACGTACGGCTAACAGGCTTTACTTCACCGAGATCAGAAACCTCGGGGATACATATCGACCATCAATAACGGCACCTCGTGCCTTCTCACATACCCCCCCCCCTCTGCCCAAAGCCGGGGGTTTGGGCACCGTCTGCCACCAGACTGTGCACTCTTGAGAGGGCATCTGCGTTTCCCTGCTGCTTGCCCGGCCTATGTTCTACTGTGAACGCAAAATCCTGCAGGGCAAGAAACCAGCGGTAACCCGGGCATTATTCCCCTTCTTCTCCCGCATCCACATGAGTGGGGCATGGTCGGACACTAGCCTGAATTAT
>JAODAL010035853.1:0-42445 GCA_025379985.1 Phyllomedusa bahiana
GAACGGGGAGGAGGAGACGAAATCCATAGTTCTCTATGAAAAACTGTGGATTACCGTAATGCCTGGGACGGATTCCAGACGTACTGCAGTGCAAATACAGCGCGCAGTACGGCTGGAATCAGTCCCAGAATAAGCCGTGTGAATGGCCCCAAACACAGGAAGATCATCCAAACTCCTTGCAGATGTTGTCCATGGTGGGATTTAAACCCAAGACCCCAACCCCATGCAGCAATATTGCTAACAACTGGGCCACCACGAATTTTGAAGTTCATGCTTGATTTTCTAAATACATCTGCTGGAAATTTGTTCCAAGCATCTACTACTTTACCAGTTAAAGAGCAGGAAAGCTATAAACTCTTTGTGATTTACAATGTAATGTCTATAAAATGTTAAGGAATTAAACTTAGACTTTTATGACCTTGCAAAGTCACTTTATCGCCAAAAAAGAAATTCACTGGGGTCCAGGCCTATGAGGAGGATCCTGCTAACAGCGGTATAAATGTGATTTTCTTGGGATCCTTTAAATTTTCTGGTGGAATTAGACTTGCATTATCTAGCATTATTCCTAAGTGTTAAAACACCACAATTGCCTGGGCCTATAAGAAGTATTTCCCAATACCTCTGACTTTTGGATTCTAGGTAAAAGAGGCGATGCAAAGAATCCATGACAGAGGTAACATTGGAAAGCTGATTTTGGATGTGGAAAAGGCTCCAACCCCACTGGTAAGCATTATGATGCAGTATATATTACTCTTTATTCTCGGGTAATTTTGTCACCCATTTGCTTTATTTGATGTGCAGCAATCAGTTTTCATGTATTGAGCTCTTAGTAGACTTATTCACAGCAGGTAAATGTTACCACTTTTGGAGGAGTCTAAATTGAGTTTAAGCTGAGTATGCGCACTGCTGTTCTCTTCCAAGTCTCAGCTGTACTCTTATTGAAATGAATAGAACATACCACACAAGCACAAATTCCTCTCTATTCTGTACTTTCGGGGGCAGATTTAGATACTTAATGGATGCCATAAATTCTGGAAAAGGGGCACCCTTTTAAGGTATTTTTGAAGTAATTTTTTGTACATCTTTACCTGCACAAGAGGTGCCATTTACTTTTTCCCCAGCATAAGGCCCTGTTCACAGGCTTTTCACGGCGGTTTGTGGCCGTATTGAGCGCACAAATCCGCCGTGAATACGGGGCGGGAAGGGGGCGGGGCCGGAGGCGGGGGGGCGCCGCCCCGGCCCCCTAGACAAGCATTGTTTACGGCGGTCCGCGCCGTAAAAAATGTGCATGTCACTTTCTCCCCCCGCGGGCGGATTTGCCGAGCGGGGGGGGACGGAATCCCTGTTCTCTATGAGCATGGATTACGTATGCTCGACGGAATTGGCACGTTTGAAGCATGCAAAATCCGGTGCACGCGATTTTACGAGCCAATCCGTCGTCATAATAAGGCCGTTGAACTTGCCTAAGGGTATGTTCACACAATGTACTGCGGTGCGTATAGTATGCTTGCAGTACATCGTGTCTTTCTAATACGCACGTACTCCCACACCACGGGGGGGGCCGGCAGCTCGCCGGCCCCATTGATATTCATTACTTGTGGCGCGTATTCGGCGCAAATAATTGACATGTCACTTATCTCCCCGCGCGTACAATACGATCTCATAGACAACTATGGCTTACTGTAATCTCGGCACGCATCTCACTCGTATTAGAGCGCAAGTACGCCGCGAAATACACACTGAAATTAGCCCATGTGAATATACCCTAAGAGCAAGACTGATTTGCTATTTAGCCCCATCCTGACATTTGTTGTACATTTACTACATAACATTAAGAGAGTATGCACACCATTCTGATCCCAGATAGCCCTTCTCCCCATAAAGAGATCGCAACGGAAGCAAGCTGTTGCCATGGCAGCTGGGGGCCTACCAAAGACCTCCATGGAAGCCATGTTATTACATAACAGTGTGGAAGCAATTGAACCCTCTAATGCTCAAGGACCTGAGGGGGACTAAAAGTATAAGTAAAAAAAGTTTTAAAAGTATAGTAAAAAATGACCAAAAAATTTTGCCATTTTACAAAAAAAAATAATAAACAAGTAAACATAATTCGGAGTGCACATAATGTGCCATTATTTATCCTGTAACTTCATCATCAAAAAGAAATAACCAAAATTAATATCGCATTTTTTTTACTCGCTTCATATCCCCAAAAATAGAAATAAAAAGTACTCAAAAAATGGCAACAATAAAAATGACACTCCAGCCTGCACTAAAAAACAAAGCTTCTTTCATTTCAAGCAGTTATTGGTCTCAGAAAATGGTCCTGCAATGCAAATTTAAAAAATAAAAAAAAGTTTTTGTTTCTTTAGCAGTAATAAAACATAACAAAAGCTTTCAAAATTTGATATCACCAGAATCATACCGATGTACAGAATAAAGATAGCACATCATTTATAATGCACAGTGAACTCCATAAAAACAAACCACCGCACAAAAATGGCGCAGTTATGTTTTTTTCATGCCCTACCCCGCAGTCAGTGGATACCAATGAAAAGTACAACTTGTTCCACAAAATACAAGCCCTCATACATCTATGTTGACAAAAATTCTTGTGGCGGGAAGGGGTTAAAGGAGTGTTCTCACCATGCTGTTTTACAGAGCCTGCTCTTCACAGTCAGACTCCCACTTCCTGGTTGGGCTGTGGGTGGTTCTACAGGAATGATTGACATATCAGCTCTGCTATTCCTAGCTGATCATGTTTGAGGGACATTAGTGATTAAGATTTGTAAACTGTAGTGCACAAGGCTACAGAGCTCTGAAGGGGTTTGTCAGTAAAAAAAAATAATCAAGCTCTTTTGCTGCTTATAAGGAAATGCAGCAGGGAATGGCATCTCCATCCTCCCCAAATCTCCAGAGCCTGTTAATGCAGGTAGAGGTGGTCAGTAATCTAGGGAAGTTTGTATACAAAACCAGGAAATAAGAACTGCTCTAGCTATGAAAGGAAGCAAAATCAGAACAGCAGTGTATTTGGTAATAGTTTTTATTATGGTTAGCATGGTTGGAATATCAATTTAGGTATTTTTAAGCAATTTTTGCTACATCGACAATTGCACAAAAGGCACCAATTTATTTTTTTCCAGAAACTAAGGGCGACATGTATGTACGGGGCTACGCCAGTATTCTGGTGTCCTTTCAGCCTAACAACTGTCGCAGCCTTGTTCTCTAGATGATGACAGGTGCCCCCAAAAAATAGGCAAATTGGGGGTTTCCCTGGGGCCACTTTTGTAATTGCCCCAAAAATTAAGGGCTTTTTTGGGGGCATGTCCCCTACAAATTTATGATTAGGAGGGAAAAACTAGGGGGAAATTACTGCGGGAAAACAGGCAGACCAAGAAAAATTTTTACCTAAACCCTGAATTTTTTTTGGGTTGGGGTGGAACAAAAAAAGGGTTTTAAAAACCCCTTCCCGCCCTTTGGCAAAAACCCTACGCCCAGTGGTTTGGGGGGTTCACCACCGGATTTAGGGATACGTCCTAGGGAATTCCCCGGCAAACTCTAAAGAGATTTTTGGGGCGATCAAACCCGCGGGTGTCACTTATTTTACAGCGTGAAAACCAAGCAGGTCGGCCCCGCCCCCGGGATCGCCCGAGGGGGGGGGGGAAAACCCCTTAATTCGCGACAAAGGGGTCCCAATAACTAAGGGAGACGCGGGAAGGAAAATCGTTTCCCCCGGGCTTCCTGTCGGGGCAGCAGGGGCCAGGGATGGGGCCAAACCGTGCACTCCGCTCTTCCTACAGACAGCACGGGGGGCATAAATGCCTTCCGGGTTGCCCTTTTGACCGTCACGATGCCCGGCCGTGCCCTGTGGACATGCCCCGGAAATCGTGACTGCAGTTTCCAAAAGGGGGGCGGGGGGGGGAACCCCCCGGGGGGGGGGAAAAAGGGGGGGGGGCCCCAAAAAAAAAAAGTTTTTTATTGGGATTTCCAAAAATTAAAAAAATTTAAAAAAAAGAAAAAAAATTTTAAAAAATTCTAAAATCTTCCAAATCCCCAGGGGGAAAATTGTAAAAAATAACGTGAAAAAGTGAAAAAAAGAAAAAAAAGTGAAAAAAAAGGGAAAAACCCCAAACACGAAAAAAATAAAAATACGTACACCGCCCTTTTCCCCCTTTAAAACGCCAATCCCCCAAAAAAGAAAAAAAATAAAAAAAGTACCCATTTTTGGTATCGCCCCCCTTGCTTTAACACCTGCCCATAAATCTTTCATTTTTAATTAACCCAAAAGGTAACCCCGTAAAAAAAAAAAAAAAAAACACAGAATTAAATTATTTGTTCTTTCCCGCAGAAACATAAAAAGGGAAATAAAAAGCAATCAAAAACCCCTTTAAAACGAAAAGTTGGCCCAAATTTAAAAACCCATTTCATCCCCAAAAAAAAAAAGTCCTTTACAAAAATTTTATGGGCCCCCAAAAGGGTTTTACGATGTAAAAAATTTTTTTTCAAAACATAAAAACATTTTATTTTTTTTTTTAAAAGTGCTTCAACAAAAAAAAACTTATAAATTTGGGGTTTATCGCCATAAACCCTACCGCCCCAAAAGTTAAAAGGCTAACATAAAGGAAAACTGCCCCGGTGGGGCCCTTGTTAAAAAAAAAAATAAAAAACACTATTTTAAGGATTGCAGTATTTTCTTAACCCTGGCCCCCAAAAAAAAGGATTTTAAAAACCGATCAAAAAGCCTTGCCCCCCAAAAAATGAAATTTAATAAAAACGGACAACTCATCTCGGCAAAAAACAAGCCCCCAACACAGCCCAAGCACAGAAAAATTTAAAATTTTATGGCTCTCAGACTTTTGGCAATAAAAAAACCCCTTTTTTCCTTTTGGGAAAAAATTTTTGTTTTTATTGTATAAAAGCAGTAAAACATAAAAAAAATCCCCTTTGGGTTTACGGTGTAATCAATTTAAACCTGCTGAGTAAAGCAAACCATTTCATATATCCGAAACAGTGACCCGGCTATAAAAAAAAAAAAAAACACTACCAAAAGATTGCTGTTTTTTTATTAAAAACATCTCACAAAAAACCTTTAAAAAAATAGCATCATATCCCCCCATAAGGGGTCCCCAAAAAAAAATTTAAACTCATCCCGCAAAAAACAAGCCCTTTACACACTCTGCACACAGCAAAATAAAAAAGTTATGTTTTCAGAAAGGACAAATAAAAACGCAATTTTTTTATAACTTTTTTCTACTGTGTAAAATAATAAAAAAAAAAAAAATTTTATAAAATCTATATCATTGTAAGGGACCCACCCCATATAAATTTTTCACATCATTTTAAAATGCACGGCGAATACTGTAAAAAATTTAAAATCAAAAAAAAAAGGGCCGAAATCGTTTTTCCCCCCCCCCTTTTCATTTCCCAATGCCCAAAAAAAAACTATGGAAAACCGGTTCCTAAAATGGGGAATACACCCCCAGATAGATCCCTGATGGGTGTTGAATCCAAAATGGGGGGACTTCTGGGAAAAGGGGGCGCCTGTTCGCTACTTTGGGGGGTTTTCAAATGCACATGCCCCACCAAAATCTGCTTCCAAAAGCCCCAAAAAGCGCTCCCCCTTTTAAACCCCCGCCTTTCGGGCCCAAACAGGGAGGTTTTTCACCCACAGTAGGTTTTTGGGCCCAACTTGGAAAAATTGCTTAACAAAATTTTGGGTCTTTTTTCCCGGGTTCCTTGTATATTGAAACATTTTAAGCAAAAAATTTCAGATTTATTGAAAAAAAAATTTTTTTTTTCACAGCCTTTTCTAAAAAAAATTTGGAATCCCCCGTGGGGGCTAAAATACTCAAGGTCCCCTGGGGTAATTCCTTAAGGGGTTAGTTTTTTCCCAAAATGCGGGCTATTTAGGGGGTTTTTTATTAAAGTTTTAGCACCTTAGGGTTTTCCCCAAACCTGAAATGGCGCCTAAATAAAAACGTAAATTAAAATAGACCCCAAAACCATTAGGTGCTCCTTTCCCATTCTGGGCTTTTGGTTTTAGCCCAAAAAAAGCACGGGTCCACAAATGGGATATCTCTGAAAAAAGCAGTACCTGGGGGAAAATTTATATTAAGGGTTTCATTTTAAACCTTTACATTTACGGAAATTTCCCGGGAAAAAAATGGGTAATATTGAAAATCTGCAAAAAGGGAAATTTTGAAATTTTACCTCCACCCCTTTTCTTTTGGGGTTTTCTGGGGTTTTCAAACTCCTAAAAATAGTTTGGGAAAAACGTTAAGGGGTCTAGGTTTTTTCAGATGGGGTCCCCTTTTGGGATACTAACATGCAGGCCCCTCAAAGCCACGTCAGAACCGGGAGTGGTCCCCCAAAAAAAATGGGAAATTGCAAATTTTTTTTGAAAATGGAGAAAATTCCCTCAAAAATTTTTAAAGCCCCCTAATGACGTAAAAAAAAAAAAAAAGACATTTAAAAAAAAAGATGCCAACCCCAAAGTGGGGGCATATGGGAGATGGCCCATTATTTAAAAAATTTTGTGGTAATAATTATCTGTCTTGGGACACAAAAAATTTTGCAACTTTTAAAAAACCCAAAATTTTTTTCCCAAAATTTTTTGAAAATTTTTAAATTTTTTCCCAAAAAAACAAGGGTTGGGATGGGGTAAAAATTTCCTTTCAACTTAAAGCACAATTTTGGGACGAGAAAACAAACCTCTGGGAAACCACGTAAAAGGTTTAAAATGTCAAAAATTATTCTCACATAAATTGACACATTTCGAATTTTAAAAATAAAGGGGCCCTTTTCAGGAAAAGGCAAAACAGGGGTGGGTCCTTAAGGGGTTTTAAAACAAAGTAAATGCGCCTGAAGTTAAGAACCTTTCTACCCGCAGGTCAAAATTTTGGGGCTATTTAGAACTGGCCTCTTGCCCCCCGATCAAAAATGTTGCCCTAAAGCTTTTGAATTTTAATTAAATGTAATTGTAAATTTCCCGAATGAATTTTCTATTTAGGTGACAACCTCTTTGCAACTGTTAGTTTTTTGTCATCCATAATAGTGGGTTAAAACTTCACCCAAAAAGTAGTTGAAAAATGTATATTTCCAGGTTCTTTTCTCAGTTTAGGAGGATATACTGTGAAACAACTAAGAAATGTTTCATCACTATCGCTTTCCTTTTTTTGGGGGTGGGGCATTTAAAACCCACGTGGGTGTGCTACCTTTGGGTTTATAAAGCATCTGATGTAAATGAAATACTTCCTTCTGCTCCGTCCAGTAGGATGAGAGCCAATTTTAAAAGAACCCCAAACAGCCTTTGGGCCCGGCACTTTAACAAATCAATCTTTTTTTTGGGGCCCGTTTAGTTTAAAGCAGGGTACAATGCTGATGCAGAGTGTGATAATGCCACATGGGTGTTACCGGGATTTCAAACAAAAAAATTTTTGAAATATCCCTTTGGGTTTTGGTTTTGTAAAAAAATCCAGACAGGACATGTGTTTAACAGTTGTTGTACTGTCCCAGAAATGAACCCCCCATCTTTACAACAAAACCCAAAAAAAATTCTTCAATATGCTTGTTGCGACTTGGTCTGACACCAACCAAATTACTAAAGGTCCTGCAATATCAAGACTTTGGAGGGTTGCCTCTTGCTCTTTAATACTTTTTTCTGCTCTGGACAATTCCTACTTGTTTTAAAAAAAATTTCCCTTTACAATTTAAACTGATTAAAAGGTAGGAAAACCTGGCAGTAAGTGTTTAGTTTCCCCACCGTACAATCATGTTGGGGAAAATTTATGCGCCCCAATTTAAAACAATACAGGGGTAAAAAATGCTATCCTATCACCGGAAGACCCCCAAAAAATAGTTTTTTTTGTTTGGCTAATATGAGCAATCGGTTTTCAGACCAGACACTGTTTATGAATTGTGTATTCCTGTTTAGATTCCTCCTTCCCTAACAGAGACTGACAGCTTGTTGGCGATCAAAATTAGAGAACAAAAAAATCAACACTTTACCTTTTCCCGAAAAAAATTAAAAAGATTTTAAACCCGCTCATCGTGGGGAGGATCTTGCAAACCACCCAAAAATTTTAAAAAGGAACGAAAATCCGCACCGAATTTTCCCCCTTTTTTTCAAAAATAATATAAAAAAATAATAAAAATTTAAAACAAAAAACCCAACCCCTTTTCCTTTTTTTATTTTTTGGGGGGGGGGGGTTCCCACTTTTTAAAAAGGGGTTTTCACCCCCCGCCCAAACCAACCCGGGCCCCCCCCGAAGGGTTTTGAACCCCTTTTTTTCCCGGGCCCCCCCAGGGGAAGGGGCCCCGTGGGAGGTTAAATTTTAAAGGCCGGGGGCGCCAGAGTATTTTCAGGACGCCACTCCTTTTGGGGCCGCCGGGCCGTTCCAAAAAGGCCCGGGGGAAAACGGGCCGGGTTCCAAACCCCCCGGGGGAGTTCCCCATGTGCCCGGGAGGTTTCAGGAGGGATCCCTACCCCTCCTCCCTTCCCCCCATTTTGTACAGGGCCGGGGTGCCTGTACATTTCAGAAACGCCGGGTTTCAGGGTTTTTGACGCCGGGTGACCCCCCTGCGACGCTGAGGGCGGTCGGGCCCGGGGGATGTCCAGGCTGGGCCTTTCTGCAGGGGGCCTGGGGAGGTAAAGGGGCTTTTTTTTATTTTAATTTTTTTAAGCAGGGGGGGGTCAAACTGGCTTTCAAAGGGGGATCTACCTGGCTACAAAGGGGGCCCCTCCTGGCTACAAAGGGGGCATCTACCTGGCTACAAAAGGGAGCTCTACCGTTTTTTCCCCGATAGTAAGACACCCCCGATAGTAAGACGTAGCGGTGTCTTGGGGAGGTCGCCTAATGGTAAGACGTACCCCGAAATAAGTACGTAGCGCGGCCCGATGACGTCACGCCTGTGCCGGGATGATGTGCGGGAGGCCGGAGCAGCGAGGAGGCGGCGCGGCGCGGGAGACGGAGCAGCGAGGGGGCGGCGCGGGAGGACGGTACGGGAGAGCGGCCGGCGCGGGAGACGGAGCAGCGGAGCCAGTAAATTTTTTCTGCCTACAGTGGCCCTATACCTGTCTACAGCAGGCCCATACCTGTCTACAGCTGGCCCTATACCTGCCTACAGCGGCCCTATACCTGCCCACAGCTTGCCCTATACCTGTACAGCTGGCCCTATACCTGCCTACAGCTGGCCCCTACCTGTCTACAGCTGGCCCTATACCTGTCTACAGCTGGCCCTATACCTGCCCTATATAAGACATACCCGAAAGTAAGACATACTGGGACTTATGGGGTAAAAAGAATGTAAGACGCTGTCTTACTATCGGGGAAACACGGTACCTGGCTACAAAGGGGGCATCTACCTGGCCACAAAGGGGACATCTACCTGGCTACAAAGGGGACATCTACCTGGCTACAAAGGGGGCATCTACCTGGCCACAAGGGGGGCAACAACGGGGCCACAAAAGGGGCTATACATGGCTACAAGTGGGGTCTCTACCTGGCTACAATTGGGGGTCTACCTGGCTACAAAGAGGGCATCTACCTGGCCTCAAGGGGGGCATCTACCTGGCCACAAAATGGGCTCTACCTGGCTACAAAGGGGGCTCTACCTGGCTGCAAGGGGGCATCTACCTGGATGCAAGGGGGCATCTACTTGGCTGCAAGAGGGCATCTACTTGGCTACAAGGGGCATCTACCTGCCTGTAAGGGGCACTACCGGGTTATAGGGGGCTACTACCTGGCTATAAGGGCACTACCTGACTAGAGGGGGCATCTACCTGGCTTTCTTCCAAAGCCATTATGCAGTTAGATGGAGTGGGTGTGGCTTTTTGAAGGGGCGTGGCACACCAACAAGATGTGTTCCTGCTTTTCCACTTTCAAAAGTTATCAAGTATGTGGTACATCCAGGCAACGAGTAAAACTTACTTGTCGGATTCAGCCATTGAAAATCACGTCAGAGGAGTATTTCATGTGGATTTAGAGAGAATGTTATTTTATTTTTCCAGTGGATATACAGTCAGAAAGTCAATAGGGATCGCAGCAGCTAAAGAGTATGACACAGGGAGAAAGCTCCCTCTGTCCTCCATCGGAACCCCAGCAATGAAATTGAGGGGTTCTGGTGGTTGCCATGGCGACCCAAGGCTCAAACAATGACCTCCGGGTTGTCTATGACATCATCCTGCCAGGCTCTGCCCGGGACGGAGTCTGACAGGATGATTGACAGTTGGCATAATACACTGCAGCATAGACATGCTGCAATGTATTATACCTGAGTTATACAAGCAATCTAATGATCGCTGAGTACAGTCCCATAGTGGGACAAGTAAAAAAAATAAATATATAAAAAGTAAAAGTGTAAAAAAATAAAAATAAAAAATATAGTAAACACGCACACAACCCTTTACCCATTACAGACACCAATCACCCCAAAAAAGATCCAAAATAAAAAAGTGCACATATTTGATATCACCACGTGTGAAACAACCTAACCCATAAATATGCTGAAATACTACTCGTTTACTCCTGTTTGGATAATTTTACATAGGACTATGCAGTGACCTTGACATTTCAGAAATTGTATGTTGTTCTCTAATTTTGATCACCAGTTTACATACACGCATATGCTGAGCCCATTCACATCAATGTGTTGTCCGCGTAATACTGGATGGGTTTTCCAGAATGAGAAACACGTTCCACTTTAATCTGGAAGAGGATCTTGAATAGAGGACCCAATCTATTCATCCAGAATTCCTTAATAGGGTACATGAAAATAATTCCTACCCCCTTAACTTTCACTACATTTGACATATATTTACTATGTAACTTTGGTAAGGATATATAGAGTCAATATATAAACTTAGGTGCTGGCTGATAATTACAACTGGCTACTGCCTTCAGTGGCCAGGACCTGGAATTGCTCAGATCCTATCCACAGGAAGTATGTCCACAACTTCTCTAAAGCATTGCGCAAATCTTAGCTACAAGAAATGTTTGGTGGAGGTGACTGCTGCAAAATGTGGGGCTACAGTTATTAAGATCAAGTTACATAGTTACATAGTTAGTACGGTTGAAAGAAGACACGTGTCCATCAAGTTCAACCAAGGGTGGGGAAAATGTGGGTGATGGGAGAGAGACAAGGACATTAAGCCCAGCTCAACTGGTTAATGCCTGTTCACAAGCAAAACCAACTGCTCCAGTGAGACCGTTCTCTGACCCCGGCTCACAGCAGATCCAGAATTTTACATAGTACAGCGGCATTAGTGTCTTTTTCCTAGGTAGATCTAACCTTCTTGAAACTCTCTACATTCCTGCCGTACCAGCTCCTCATGCAGCTATTCCACAGTCAGTTCTTACAGTGAAGAAACTCTCTCCTCTGGAGATGGAATCGTGTTTTCTCTAGTCGACGGGAATTCCCTTTTCTTTGGGGCTTCACTTGAATAATTTTTCACCATTCTTTTGTAGGGACCATTTTATTTTATATAAATTAATCATGTCCCGAAGCCGTCTTTGTCTCAAGACTAAATAGTTCAATTCTACTAAACTCTCCCCATAACAAGATGCTCCATTTCCCTTATAAGTTGGTTGCTCGTCTTTGTACCTCTCTAGCTTCCATTACATCTCTTCTAATAACTGGGCCAGAACTAACACATAGTTAAGTGTTCATTATTTTTTCTTCTATGGATACTTACTTGATGTGCTCAGTTAAATACATGAACAGAATAGCTGTGTTATTAGTTAAGATTGTGCTTCTCTATAATTGGGCCTTAAATAACCATTATTAGTAAATTATGCAAAAGCCCAGTAATTCCAAATGGTTCACTGACTTTTCCTTGCAACTGTGTGTGTTTATGGACACTGACAAATGATGTTTTCCACTAGTTCTGCTCACAAAATCTTTGCTTTCATGTAGATGGCCAATGACAGCACAGAAACCAGTGAAGCTGGAGAAGAAGAAGAAGATCATGAAGGGGACACTGAAAATAAAGAAAGGATGCCCTTTATCCAGTGATAGAGATTGAGTCGAGGCCAGAAAAAACTCTCTTCTGTGCATCAGTGAACAAACTTGCTGTAGTACACTGTATGTTGTATTTGTCTGCAGTGAACTGAGCTAATATATCAACCATTGTGTATAATGTGGCAGTAAGTGCCTATTTGGCAGCCTTTAGTAAATGTAACAGTGTGACAAATAGGCCTGTGATGCACTTTTAAGATGCAGGAAAATTATCATTACACCTCTTCGCTATTAGAGAGCTTAGAACAGTTCTTAAATCAGAACTAACCAGAGAAATACAGTGCTAATTTATCCAGCTCCTCTTGAATTAAAGGCTGCCTTAGATTCCCATGCCAGGCCCAATGACTAAATGCTGCCAATGAGCCAGACTGCCACTTTAACTCAAGTGCCAACCCTTTCTCAGTATTACTACACTCTATTGTTGTGCCATATAATCATATATATCGCCTTTATACCCAGAGTGTTAACCCTGTAAAGACTGGGGAGTCTGGAAAGTGCCAAGAGAGTTACTCCTATTGTCAGAGCCTTCTGTCATTTTGAAAACGTCGAAAACTAGAAGGTCAAGCATTGACCTTTAGTGTCTAAATCAAATAGTCTCTACGACCACTGCAGCCAATTTAATAGTAATTTCTAGTTTTTTTCCAGTGCAAAAATACCTCAACCTTGTTTGCCACTAGCAATGCATAGCTTTATTGTGATTATTAAAACAATATTTCCACCTAAAATCTCCAGTAAATATAGATATTTCAGGTTGTTGTATCAAGTTATCAATATGGCAATTCAGCAGTTTGTTATTATGAGCAGGCTGGATGACAGTCAGTATTGTTGCCATTGTATCTCCCATTCAAAGGGCTACATACCATAGAGGCAGCTGATGTGGCTGCTAAGGGGACATTAGAGAGGGGAGCCCTATTCCTAGTTGATCCCATCCTCTTTGCTGCTGGGTTGGAGAACCTGCGGAGAACCTCTACAGTCTCCAAAAGGGACACTACATTGTTAGCACAGAGGTGGGCAAAACAAAAAAAAAAAAAAACAAGCAATTATCCCGTCTGGGTGGCAAAAACCTGCCCTATGTTTGAAGAGGAGGGGAGACTTTGCTGTGGGCTCTCACTCTTCTGTGTTTGCTACCGATCCCATAAATTATCAGTCACTTTTCCAAGATTCCTTAATCACTAGTGTACTATTTTGCACGATGATGCAACACCGTTTTCAGCAGCCTAACACAAAAGGGCAACTCCCGTACTTGTACTTACTAATGATTTTCTTTGGCAAAATTCTCTACAATTCTTTTGTCACACTTGGCTTTAGGATTTTTGTGGTGTAAAACATTAAAATCTCGTGAGTTTGTGTTGTATATGTAACATAATAGGCATCCATATAATGGATAACTTAGAAAACACTGATACATTGTGATACGAGTATGACTATCTTCTATCTTTGGTATACATTGAATCCCTGTGCCATGCAACGCCCTATTAGGTCCTGCACAAGGCAAAACATAGTGTATCAGGTTTTCCAAATAATGTTCCTTTAAAGGGGTTTTGCCAGGATGTGAGTTACTTACCTCCTTATCAGCACAGAGTAGAATATAAACAAATCATGCTGAGTCATGAACTCTGCAGGGGTGAGAGGGAGGGGGGGGAGCAGAGAGTGAGGAATAAGGGAGCATCTCAAAACTTAACTCAAATAATAACATTACAACAGTGGGTTATCTATACAGCAAGACACAGGCTCATACACTGCACTTTCTCCCCAGTCCCTTGAAAGCTCATTCATTTTCCCTGTCATCAGATAAGTGTTTCACACAAGCGGCCTGTCAGCTCCTCTGGTCGTGTCTAATGCGAACTTTCAGGTAACTAAGGGGGAGTGAGAAATGCTGTAGCTCTCAGAGGCTTCACTTTTTGTAATCACATATATTTAGAAAAGTGATTAAATACCCATTTTGGAGGATTCCACATCAACATTACATCTTTTCAAAACCCCTTTAAGGGATTGTAAGGGTTTCTCGGTGTGATGCAACCAATGAAATTCCATTAAAGTCAATTCAGTATCGTCTTTTGTCATTGTAATGTGTTAAGTGTAATACATAGGGGTGGCTAAAACATTTTCAAATGAACATAACTCAATGACAAACAGATTTTCTGCAATTATAATGTCTGTATCTATTGCTTTTTCTAGGAAAATCTGAAAAAGCTAATATTCAAAGAAATTATCATAACGCAATTTTTGTGACCTTTTTAACAGAACCAGTATTTACAGGATCCGCCCAAAAACGTGATCTTACAATAATGTCAGTAGTGCATTTAAACCAAATTTATCGATTACAATAGCAATAAGATCGCCCGTTTCCCTCGGGGTTCATAAATCAGGCGCTTTAGTGTAGATGCTTTTCTCTGCCACTGGATCCTTTCGCATCGCTTAGAAATTGACCGAAGATCATTCTTATTCGTATTTTACCCCCTCCACTGAAACAGGCCTTCAAATGGATGATAATGGGTCAGACTTTTGTGCACTTGTCCAAAAGCCCGCTCCACACTCATGGTACGTATAGTGCCCTTTGCAATCCTAAAGGCTATTTCAACAGCGTACTGGGAGATGCCGGGGATCGCTGAAGACGGTGTCAGCGGCAACGGGATTCACAGCTCAGTGAGAACTATGAAGCTCCTCACCCCGCGGCGAACGCAAGAGTGCATGCATTAGTACGGCGTGTGCACCAGGTAAGCCAGGTGGCAGAGCGGCGCCAGCGCACGGTGCAGCAGCGCGTAGCCCCGGCCAGCAAGTGAGCTCAGTCATAAAGGCAGCTGGAAAGTGAAGGGGCCAGAGCGGCGGCAGCAAGGGGTATCCAGACATTTTAAAGCCAGGGTGGCACAGGCTTGTATAATGATGGGCCCCCGCACATTTGAACTGAATGAATGGACATGACATGAAACTGAATCGGCTAGACATGAAACTGAAATGGAACTGGAAGGAGATACATGTACCTGAAGGTCATGGACATATCTGAATTAACTGATGGCCGGCATAAACTAGAAGGCTAACATGAACTAATGAACTGGAGGCAGGGACACTAAAATGAAGGCAACAGAATAATGAAGTGAACTGGAGGCAGACATGAACTGAATGGCAGACCATTGAACTGAAGTGAACTGGAGGCAGACATAACTGAATGTGAACTGGAGGGCAGACATGAACTGAAGTGAACTGGAGGGCAGACATGAACTGAAGTGAACTGGAGGGCAGACGGAGAGAGAGAGAGAGAGAGAGACTCTGCCGAAAACGCATCCGAAAAGCGGATGCGTAAAACGCAGGTGAAAAAGCATTCAAAAACGGATCCAAATAAAGTATCCAATGCTGCGTTTTGGGATCCGCTTTCCGGGTGCCGAAAAACGGATCCGTAAAAAGGATCCAAAACGCCGTGTGAACAAGCCCAAATTATAACAAAAATAACAGCAATCCTCAATTGTTGACAACTAATTCTTAACCAGAACCAAAAAAAGTATTATACAGTAGTACTCCAGCTAACAAGATGATACTTTATGCCCAGTGTCATACTTACAATGAGACTAAGGGTGGCATGTATGAAATTTGGCATTTAAACACCAAATTTTATGCGCATTACAATAGCATAGAATGCACCTGATTTATGAACCCGCTCTATGGCGGTTCATAAATCAGGCGCATTATAGTGCTAGGATGACATTTCTGGCTCAGGTAAACCACTTTGAAAGTGGTATACCTGTTCCAGCAGTAATGCGCTTACAAATGCTGAAACTAATCTATAAATCTATAGCTTCGTATGGTTCTAGTGCGCCCCGCCTCCCACATACCCCCCGAAATAAGGCGCATTACAAAATGGCTGATAATGGCGTGCAGGACATTTAAACATGTGTGAACGGGGCTGCGCCTGATATCGGGCTGAAAAGACACCAGATGTATGGCGTAGCCCCATTCATACATGCCGCCCTAAATGCTTTGATATTAGGGGCCACATGTATGAAAACTGTCTAGGTCTAAGGCCTCATTCACACAGCTTATTTTGGGACTGATTTCAGCCATATTGAGCGCCGTATTTGCGCTCCAATACGGCTGAAATCAGTCCCAGGCATTACGGTAATCCACAGTTCTCATAGAGAACTATGGATTACGTCTCCTTACCCCGCTCGGCGAATCCGCCGGGCGGGGAGAAAGTGACATGCACATTATTTACGGCGTGTACAAACCATGAATAATCCAGGTCTATGGAGCCAACGAGCTGCCGGCCCCCCGCCCCCGCTGCACAGCAGCCGGCGTATTTGCGTTGCCTAAGACTTTCCTTGTTGCCCAGAGCAACCAATTAGAACTCAGTTCATAAAGTGCTCTGGAAAAGTGAAAGGGGAGCTCTGATTGGTTGCTATGGGCAACAAGGAAAGTATTTACCTAGACAGTTTTTATACATGTCCCCCTAGGTGTTTGATGGGACACTTTAGCTGTCTTTGTGTGACATGACGCTGTGCTCTCACGTCATTTCATTTCCTGACTAAAGAAATGGCTTCACATGATCATAAAATAGACATTTCTGCCTCATTAGACAATGAAAGTTGACAATGAAAGACAATGAAAGTTGAGATAACTTACTGTGCCGTGATGTCATGGTACATTATCTGTCAATTTTATCTTTTCTACATCTGCCGGTTCATTTTTTATAATTTTCTAAATTACTTTTAAATTAAATATTAATGAGGGGTAAAGTCTGGTTGTTATGGTCTATGCAGTCCATTTTTCTCTACTAAAATTATAGCAACACTGGAATATAGTATAATAATGATGATGAATGCACTTTCTTTCTAAAATGGCTGCCATTAAGAATAAGATCTGAATTTCATAGAATGTTCCATATTCTGTAGAATTTTCCACACTGCAGTTTTGGTTTCCTTGTTTAATGTCATAAAAAGGTTGTGCTTCTCGATTTAAAGAAAAAAAAAAACTGTCAAGAAACCATGGCACTTTTCAGCCCCAAGCTCAGTCTCAGTTATGATGTAAGTTGAAAGTTTATTTAATTTCAGACAGATTGGTTGCTTGGAGCATTTTGGCTGCAATTACATATGAAAATTTTTAGTTAAAGGGGCTTTCCTATCAAAGCCTGCTCTTCACAGCCAGCTTCATTATTTTACTTCCTGTTCAGACTGTGGGTGGTTCTACAGCAGTGACTGACATTGCAGCTCTCCTAGTCCTAGCTAAACCTGTCACATTGGTGATGGAGACGTTTAAACAGCAGGGCAGACGTCTACAGAGCTCTAGACGGTTATAGATTGTCAAGAAAAAAGATCAACAAGTTACTGTATTGCAGATAAGACAAAGCAGGGAGTGATATCACCATCAGTCACAGATAGGGCTGCTAGAGTAAAGAGAGGTGGTCGGCAGCCAAGGAAACCTTCTGTAAACTAGCCGGATAAATATATATAAGAATTGCTCTAGCTCTGAAATGAAGCAAAATCAGAATAGCAATGTATGTGGTAATTGATTTACCTTGAGCTAATCAATGAGGTGGAATCAATGGGCTAATCAATTTATCATTAGCAATTAGTCTTGTCTCAAGATTGGATTAGCACTGTGCTGACAGCAGATAAAAAGCTTAGCAGGGGTCAAACCATTTCAGGGCTCTTATTATCTATGTCTGCGGTATCTCTTGAGATCTATAGGAATTTATAAGGCAAACATAGTCTCTTCTAGACTATCTTTGTTTTATTTCTCGACTGTTCATTCTATATGCAGACATATTACCAGACAAAAAAGTTGGATTTGCACTGTGCTGACAGTAAATGAAAAGCTTTGAAGGGTCAGGCCCTCTAAGGCCCTATTTACATTACTTTTTTGGTCTTTATCACAAGGCATTATGGGAAAGGAGCTGAGAAGCTCAAGCGCCCTCTGTTGGATGTAACAAATCCTCAATTTGCTTTTGACCCACTAGGTCTTTGGAAAGCAAAAGGGATTTTTAGCCAAGCGAGCATCACCCATCTGTATACAGCCGTTTTGGGGTGTTTGCCCCTCATAAGTACAGAGCAGAGTGATGCTGGCTTGGCTGAGTGGGAGGCAATGAGTGGCTCAGAAAGGGAAGATCTCTCCTTTTGCACTCCACGAAGCAGCTGCATATCACAAGGCATTATGGGAAAGGAGCTGAGAAGCTCAAGCGCCCTCTGTTGGATGTAACAAATCCTCAATTTGCTTTTGACCCACTGGATCTTTGGATCTTTGGGATTTTTAGCCAAGCCAGTATCACCCATCTGTATATTGAGCTTCTCAGATCCTTTCCCATAATGCCTTGTGATATGCAGATGCTTTGTGGAGTGCAAAAGGCAATTTTGAATCTCCACACGCCTATATAGGCACTCTCCCTAAGGAGAGATCTTCCTTTTCTTGGTCCTTATCAGTGATATCTGTTAGGATCCATAGTCTATTTTGGACCAGGTTTGCCCTATTTCTTGAACGTGTACTCTATGCTTTCTTTACTACACACATCACCATTCCTATGACTCTGCCAAGACATACAATGGGATACCTTTTTTAAAGTATCCCAATCGATTCCACCAACGGAGGCCAGAATGGTGATGTAAATAGGGCTTTATTCTGCAATTTAATATACTTTGTTAATCAAATTAATGATGAAAAACCTTAGCTGACATATTTTAGGGAATATTATAATGAATTCTATACCAAGCAGTATTTATGTATAATCCTTGGCCGTCAAAAACCTTGGAACCAAAAGCATAACTTGAAGTTCCTGGCATCAATCCACGATCTGTAAGTGGCTATCCACTGGTCATGTTCCATTTATAATGTTGATTCCTTTTTATATGACAGAGGTGTCGTTAGGTCCCATCAGACATCAAGGCTTGGATGTCGCTACCACTTCTAATCTTTCAATAGTTACGCCCCTGTTCTCACATCTGGATTTTACCTGATAGTCACATTTATGACTTGGTAATTGCCATCACAAATGGATGACACGCATACTAAATCTACTCTATCTTCTACCTATCCCCCATTCAAGGAGAATCGTACATGAAATAATTTTCTGAATGTCCTAAACAATTTGCCACCCCTCTGTCTTCTCATCTTAAATAAGGTCCCTTTATAATCTGATGTTTTCAAATTAATGCTGCTTTTAGTAATGACTCGTCATGAAACCTCCAATTTTTTTTCTAGCAGGCGTATATAAAAAGACTGTGGAAAAGGCACCGAACGGTCTATATACTTATATGACTCAGTAAACCAGTAATGCCAAGACCTATATAAGTCTCAATTACCTGATGACTAAATCTACCATGCCCTGTAGCACTATCTATATTTGTATGACTACCACCACCATTGTATTTAGTAGGGCATTAACAGACATCAGTTTCACTGGGGTAAAATGTATGACTTATTGGTCCATTTAAAGGTAACTGGAAACCAACTTTTGACACGTTCCCTTCTTGTTGACACCTGTTATTCCTCAGTTTGCCTTAATATTGTACAGTCTGCAACCGAAGCCAATGTGAAATGGAGCGATACTTTGTTTGGTTGTGTTTGTCGCTATAGAGCTTTTGTTACCGTGTGCCTACAAAACTGTTTACATGAAAAAGTAACATGTATGAATAAAAAAGATCAGCATAGCAACAGAGGAGTTTTGTCTTTATCATTTGTTGAATTCATTTAAACATTTAAGAGCAAATTTACCAGTCAAAATGTGACAGAATTCTGGCTTTAAGGGGGTTCTTCCACCACATACATTTATCACATATTCTCAGGATAAGTGTGAAAAGTCTGTAACAACTGATGTATTTAAGACATATTAAGGGGCCAAACTTTGTCGGTAGCACAAGGATGCTTTTAATAAAGACTAAAACATCACTTTCGCAATCTTAACAGTGTCCTACCTAGTCCTAGATATCCCCTCTTGTATGGGCTACATCAGCTCCTCAGGTTGCTATAGCTACAGACCTGTTTGATCTCTCCTGATTGGCTGCTAGCACTGGTTGCTATAGCTAAAGACCTGGCTTCTACTGCAGCCTAGTAGAAAACAGTAAACACGCCCCCGAATTCAAAATGAAACCAAGAAAACAGGACTGAGGTAAGATGAATCAATGTAGTGAGACAACCCCTTTAATGGTGCGCCATAACTTTTGTGGCAGGTAAGCCAACTAATAGGTGCTATTAACACACTGGGGAACATTTATCAGGGCAATTGCGCCAAAATTCACACCACACCACATTTATAATGTGTTTAAGAGTTTGTAGACACTTCTACGCCTAGTCTGACAAAAGAGGCTTGGCATTGGTAAAAGGGGAGTGGTCATGTCAAAATGGGCTGGATTTAGCTGTATTTCAGTGCACCAACATTTTGCAGTAGTTAGTGGCATAAAGTAAGTCAACTTATAAAAGGTGTAAACACTATAATAAATGTGGCGCATTGTGCGACTGTCTAGTCTAACTTTACACTAAGAGTTAAATAGTATTAATAAATCTAATCCACAGTGTGCACCATGTCATAAATTTAAAACATCTTCTATCTGTCTTGTCTACATTCTAGGCAACATATAAAAATAAATAATAAATAGAATAATAAACCTGCCCCTATAAACTTTAAACTTGAATCACATATGAACTATTGTTGATTGATATTGGTTAATATGGCCGTCATTATATCTCCTACAAAGATTGTAAAAGGAACCTGTCACATAGTTTATGCCCCTCTTGCTGAGGACAGCACAAGCTAGTGACAGACATACTGTTTCTAGCGCTGTGTCCCTTATTCTGTAAGATACTGTAGTTTCAGAGCATTTAATGCTCAAATCTTATTCATGAGCAGGTTCTAGCCCCACCCACCTGACAGTTATTCAAATTTCTACCTATTCAAAGTAATAGGTTAATCAGTTGTAAGGTGGGCGGGGCTAGCATCAGGTGGGCGGGGTATGAAAAAAAAAAACTTTTCATGACCCTTTTCTGGCTAAAAACTGCAGATTTGAGCATTAAATACTTTAAAACTACAGCATCTTACAGATTAAGGGACACAGCATTGGAAACAGCATGTCTGTCACTAGCTTGTGCTGTCCTCAGAAAGGGGGCATAAGCTATGCAACAGGTTCTCTTTATGGTCCTAAATGGCAAATCTGCTTAGTTATGCAGTAATGCATCCACAGTGCCCATAACATAAATCATTTATATTAGTACAGATCTCTTCCAAGGCTGGATGACAACCCTTTCTGGACACAATATACAGTGCCAAGCAAAGGGTTACAATGTTTTGAACTTTTGGCTTTCAGGGTCCAAATCATACCATACACTACAGCTTTGAAAGTGAGACCACCATTATTTTATAGACAATCATCTTGACTTTCCAAAAAACTAAAACTTTCCAACAAAACGTCAAAAATGTGTAAAATCATTCCTATTTATTGAAAATCCATATTAAATAACGTAGCATGATATGCAAAAGAGTCGCGGT
This sequence comes from Phyllomedusa bahiana, assembly GCA_025379985.1. Taxonomy (NCBI): domain Eukaryota; kingdom Metazoa; phylum Chordata; class Amphibia; order Anura; family Hylidae; genus Phyllomedusa; species Phyllomedusa bahiana. The sequence continues at coordinate 21,479 of JAODAL010035853.1, forward strand.
TTATGACTTTACGAGTGCTTACTGACACCGCTGGTCGTTATAGTAACAATTTAGTTACATGACAAGAATCTGCATAACTAAGCATATGCTAAATAGTTGCAAGTCAAATTTAAGTATGAGATAGTCAAGATGATTAGCCAGATAAAAATATGATAGCCAGCTCACATTACTTGCAGATCAGTTTGCACAGAAAACACACCATGTGTAATCACCACTATCCAAAAAAGGAAAAACTTTCCAGCAAAACGTCAAAAATGTGTAAAATCAATCCTATTTATTAAAAATCCATATCAAATAACGTAGCATGATATGCAAAAGAGTCAGTTTACGCATTTGGAGCCATAGGCTTTTAGTCATAACAAAAACTGAAACATAAACGCCATCTTTAAATATCATCCGTGTAACTAACTGATGACATATACCTGACATACCCCAATGCATATCCAACATGTCTTACCTGCCTACGCTCGCTACCGATGCATAACCTGGTGAACACAGTCAATCAGCCCTCCTCCCCCTCGCCTGCGGCAGCCCCAGTTGTCCAAAAGCTCTGCCAGGCTAGCAGCATCAACATGCGACAAAACCTACAGCGCGCAGGCGCGGTCGGCTCACCTGGACAGTAATACAGAACTCCGGAATGTACAAAATCTCAGTCCTGACATTCGAACCTTTGGGCATAATAGTGTCAAGAGTGACAAACCAAAAGGCTTCTCTGTCCCTCAGGCTGTAGATAAGATCACTGCTATGTTTAGATGGCTGGATATGCTCTATGGGAAATGCTGGAGAAGCATTGATATGTGAATCATGGGAGTCCATAAAGTGTCGGGAAGCATTAGAGAGGATACGCTCCATAGGATTCTTAATATGATTTAAGTATTCGAAAATACTTACTTTAAATTTACAGGAAGTAAAACCCACCAAAAAGAGATGACATAGGGCACAGCATTTCATATATACAACCGATGTAGTATTACAGTTCATATATTGTTTGATATTGTACGTCTTGTTATGGACTGTAAATTATTTTTTGAGGGTATTGCCTTTCACACATTTGCCATAGAGCATATCAAGCCATCTAAATGTGGCAGTGATCTTATATACAGCCTGAGAGAAAAAGAGGCCGTTTGATTTCTCACTCTTGACACTATTATGCCAAAAAGTTTGAATGTCAGGACTGAGATTTTGTACCATTATTAACATAAGGATTCATTCATTGCTATATTGGAGTAATATACACGTGTGGGTAGCTTTCCTTGTGCCAGGGTTATAACACCATAGCCTGCCAGTGTGATTTTATTCTTGTATGGTTTTGTCAATGTAGATACCCACCCCTATAGTGGAATGCTGCTTCCACAAGTATGTCCTGTTGTCATTTCTTCAGCACGGTTTTGGTGCATTCTGGAGTTCTGTGTTACTGTCCATGTGAGCCGCTTGCGCCTGGGTGCTGTAGGTTTGTCCCCTGTGGATGTCGCTAGCTCGGCGGAGCTTTTTGACAACTAGGGCTGCCGTTGGCAAGAGGGAGGAACACGGCCAGACTGTTCACCAGGTTATGCATCAGCAGCAAGCGTGGGCAGCTAAGACATGGTTGATAAAGGTATGCATTGGAGGATGTCAGGTATACTTCATCAGTTAGTTACACAGATGGTATTTAAAGATGGCATTTATGTTTCAGTCTTTGTTATGGCTCGAAATGCGTAAACAGTGACTCTTTTGCATATCATGCTACTTTTTTAATATGGATTTTCAATAAATAGGATGGATTTTATACATTTTTGATGTTTTGCTGGAATTTTTTTCTTTTAGATAGTGGTGATTACACATGGATGAGGTGTGTATTCTGTGCAAACTGATCTGTAATGTGAGCTGGCTATCACGTTTTTCTCTGGCTAATCATCTTGACTATCTCATACATAAATTTGACTTGCAACTATTTAGCATATGCTTAGTTATGCAGATTCTTGTCATGTAACTAAATTGTTACTGTAACGACCAGCGGTGTCAGTATGCACTGACACCGGGGCCGCCGGGTGCTTGTGTGGATCCTCTGGGCCACCAGGACCGTAGATGGTGGTATAACAGACCACTCCAGGGACCAGAGTTTAAGGGCCCCCGGTCTTCACCGGAGCCTGCCACAAGGCAGGGCAGACTGCAGAAAGCCCAAGTCGTTAACCCTGACGTGGCTATCTGCGGAGATGAATCGCAGGTCAAGGACACTGGGTGCTGGCAGAGATGACTGGTTACAGGCGGGTACAACCGTAGTAGATGTAGGTACACCAACATTGGTAGCAGGACAACAACCTGGACACAGCAGAGTTCAACCTAAACTGGTGCAAGTAGGTGACAGGCGAGATGGCAGGATACAGCAGAAATAACGTAGATAGCAAGCTGGTGCAGTGGTATGGACCGTGACAGTGGTATCAAACAGGTACAATGGCAGAATACAGCAGAAACACAGAGAACAGGCTGACATGAGGCTAAACGGGTATCAGGCTGACAAGCGGGGGCCCCTTAGACTCTGCGCCCTGGCATCTGCTATACCACCATCTACACTTGCTGTGGCCCAGAGGATCCACACCAAGCATCTGGCATCCGCGGTGTCAGTGCATACTGACACCGCTGGTCATTATAGAATGAACTGACCAAGAAGAGGGGCAGGAAGTTCCTTTAATCACAGGAGGTCGTAGGTCATTGGACACATAATTGGGGCCCTGTTCCTTTAAATCCACACTAGCGAGCACATGCCTGCCCTATAGTGTGCAGACCCAGACAGGAATAGGAGCGGGGACAGGTGAGTAGCAGCAATAAGGACACATCAACAGGTATCGGAACTGGGTACACAAATAGGCAGACAGACACGTCCGCGATCCGGAAAGAGGGCAGAAGCATGGACCGTGACAGTTACTGTTTTGCTCCTGGTGGTGGAACAATCTTTATCTTCTTGTATACTACAAATTACAACCTGTTCTCACATTCCCTAATAGCTCAGTGTGCTATTAGGCTGATTCCCAAATGAATGGTCACTGGTTCGAGCAGCCATGAAGAAGATTTCACAAGAAAAGAGAAGCAGCATCCAGCTCATCGACAGTGTCTCTCGGGCCAAGGAAATTGCCAAACTGCATCATGTGAGGCCATGACAGCTGGGAGAATATGAAGTGAAGTCCGTCCATTCAAAAGCCAAGAGGTGGACGTCCAGGCAAAATATCAGAGTCAACAAGTAGCTCATCACAAGGTCTATCAGTTCTATTGTCACAAACACGGCAGGGGAGGGGGCTCTTGAACTTCGTAATAATGAGATCTCAGATGTCCATGCAAGCATAATGCAACACGCATTACAATGAACGGGAATGGTGGCCCAAAAAATGCTGATGCAACAGTCCCTATTAAGTAAACATGCCCTCCCCCTTTTTGGCGAAAGGGTCCCGTTTTTTTTTGGGGTCCCCTATACCGCCCTCCCGGGGAGTTCGGGCATCCTCCGCACGCCTGAAAAGGGGCTGGCGGGGAAAATCCTTTAAAAAAGGGGAACCAACATTACTGGCACTTCTGTGTACCATGTGGCAATTTCTCTTGAACTAAGGGGAAAAAACTGGAGTGTATAAGGAGTCCAGTAGGCGGTGTTATCAATGATTGACAGCTATCTCTGTAATCTCTGTATGTGCACTAATACTAGAAAGGCTGATTACAAAGCTCAGTGAATAAAATACTATATATATATATAAATATATATATATATATATATTTAAATATATTTATATATAATATATAATTTAATATATAATATATATATATAATATATATATATATATATATGGGGTGCTCAGCTCTTCCTGCTCTATAACATGCTGCCAGCAGATAGCATGTTCATTATGACAGTTTCACTTTAATGGAGAAGGAAAGTATTTATCAAGGATATGTTCATACTTGTGTGATGGTTTCAGTTTATTACAGAAGCTATAAGATTGTGCTAGGTTGTCCTAAAGGGATACTGTGGATGGTATTGCTCAGTCTGCCAAATGTTCATGCTCTCTGTGCGAGAAACAAAAGGTTGGTCTACCACATAACGCTTATACTGCTGGGAAATAAAACAAACCTATCATTGCTCTGTTGGTTTCTATAAGCTTGCCATTGCTCTGTCCACAGTATTCCTTTAGGGTACCTTTTTTCACAGAATACTACCAACAGAAGGCATAACGCTGTATGAACCCACCCTTAGTTATGTGACAGAATCGATGACTAGTGAATCCCATAAACTTACAGTGTGGGTCCACTGGATAATATTGAGACTTTTACTATATTAACGGCAACAATAGTGTTGTATGCTGTGTTATTATTGCTGTGGAAAATGGCAGAAGCTGCACTGAGGGCCCCTAACAATAAGGAGAACAAAGCCTTATGTAGGCATGCAGGAAAGCTGACAGGTCCTCTTTCATGTGAAATGTTAGGATTGTAGATGGGGATAAGGATAAAATGGCAGGTTGTACTATTTGGGTGGCACAAATAAGCCAGGTATTTAGATTCTGGACCAGGACAGAAAACTAATTTTTTGCCATGGAAAAAGGAAAGCCTTTCTATGCCTCTGGTTGACAGCAGATATATGCTTTTAATCTGTTTTTATACATGATATTTTCATGATGCTGTGTATGGTTTTATAATACCATTGACACCACTAGAAGAACAGATGTACATTGCAGCTGGCCCCGTTCTCCAGAGTTTCTAGTTATTATTCCTGTTCTACCTTTATCTTCTTCACTGAGAACCTCGGAGATACATATGAGGCTGTGAAAGTTGCAATCATTTGGGGTCTTAGAATATCATATACTTAGGAAAATGCCTTTCAGCAAGTTACATAATTGGCTTCTCTGTCAGTGCAGTTTACAACAAAGATTTAGGATCAAGGTACAGGGGAGAATGTAAAGGTGTAGACCATCTTCAAAGCTACTAATAGTTAATATTCAGGCCCTTGCAGACTGTGGGAAATGCAACAGAATCACAAAATAAGAATGTAGTTCACAAAAGTACCAAAAAACTCAAGGCCAGTGTCAGCACCAAGCACATTTGGGCAGAGACTAGGGTCCACTGGGCTTTGGGTCAATCTGGGTAAACATATTCTTGTTTTGTCAAGCTAAGGGAGAGGTATTAAAGAGGCATACTTTGTTTTCGTTACCCAGTGGCCCCGCTAAATCCAAAGCTGGTACTGCCAAAGACAACGGAATCATCATAGGGCACAGATTGCAATAAATGCCAAAAACAATGGGAGTTTTTTGTCATTTAACAACCCCTATTGTATTCTGTCTACCTACAGTGGGGGAAAAACTATTAACAGTACTACAATAGAAACTTGGAACTTTGCAAAACTTTTAATAAATCTTCTTAAAACTTAATAGCCCGACATTAACCCGTTCATACAGGATGTCAGTCTCTGAAAAAACGAAAAGAAGCTTAACTCAGGAGTTTTTTGTTGCGACCTCCAGGTCGTTCAGGATAGTTCATTCGCTCCCCCAGCCCGGTGAGCCCGAGACGCCAATGTCCGTAAGCATCGATAGTGCACCTCCGTGCAACGTTTCGGGGATTTGCTCCTCCCCTTCCTCAGGCACCTGTAGTACTGTGCCTGAAGGGATTGGGGCGTGGAGGACCCGTTATTAGAACCTGCATATATCGAGAAGCACTCAGCGAGTATCATAGTAGCCCATTTCATATATATTTAGGAAAAAGTATTAAGTCAGCCACCAATTGTGCACGTTCTCCCACTTGAAAAGATTAGAGAGGTCATTCACTAGGTCCCCCGTGTGGTTCTGGGATTTTTGCTCACCATTCTTGTGATCATTTGACCCCACGGAGTAAGATCTTGCGTGGAGCCCCAGATTGAGGGAGATTATCAGTGGTCTTGTATGTCTTACATTTTCTACTTATTGCTCCCACAGTTGATTTCTTCACACAAAGCTGCTTGCCTATTTTCAGATTCAGTTTTTTCCCAACTGTTGCGGGCTAAATTTTGTTTCTGGGTGTCCTTGACCAGCTCTTTGTCTTACCATAGTGGAGTTTGGAGTGTGCTGTTTGAGGTTGTGGACAGGTGTCTTTTTTACTGATAACAAGTTCAAACGATGCCATTTTACAGGTAATGAGGGAGGACAGGGAGCCCCTTTATAGAAGAGGTTACAGGTTCTCTGAGCGCCAGAAATCTTGCTTGTTCGAAAATGACCAAATACTTATTTTGCACCATAATTTGGAAATAAAGTCGTTCCAACTCCGACAATGGGATTTTCAGGATTTTCAGGATTTGTCTCTATTTGTCATTTTGTTCTCATAGTTTAGGTCTACCTATTGTGTCAATTACGGCCTTCTCATCTTTCAAGTGGGAGAACTTGCACAATTGGTGGCTGACTAAATTCTTTTTCCCCACTGTATATGACATAAACCTATTACATTTATTTAATCAAAAGAAAGCACCTCTAATTTCAATTGCCAATTCAAATGCTGGGATTTTTGGTAATGAGATTACCTCTTATGGCAACCTAAACCAACCCCTTATGGTCCTGCCCCTTATGAAGGAAGATGGTGGGCTCCTTGTTGTTGGGAAATTTGGGGCCCAAAATCATATTTTAATATACAAATATTATGTGTGTTATTATGTATTTTAATTCAGGCACCTTTAAAAATGTAGCAATTTTGGAACATTTGGGCAAAAATTTCTGTTGCCCTTTTGTGATCACTTTTTTAAAACAAATTTTTCCCCTTTTGGGCCCCCGGATTCTGAATAAAAAATTTTGGGGTTTTACTTTCCTTTATTAAAACGGGAGCACCCAAACAAAGGGGTTTTCTTTAAGAATTCATGTCATGGGTTTATAGTTATATCAGTCCAAATTATCCCCTTTGTTATGTAAATTGTTATTGGCGTTCTTACTGTATTACATAAATCCTAGTTTTTTGGGCTCATTTGCCTGACTTACCACAGTGAACATGTCAGCTGTGAAGATCTGCAGAAATTTTCTTTTGGGGTCCAGTGTCCCTTTAAAAGGGTTTCAGAGCGATCATCTCGAAATTTTGCCCGTGTAGAAAAAATTTTTTTTTTCTTTAAAAATTTTTTTTTGGGGCTATTCGGGTCGTACGACAGAGGCAGAGAAGAAAAGCCTATAAATGTTTAAAAAAAGTTTTAATTTTTCAGAAAATGAAACAAAACAACAGCCCGACCCTGTAAAACCCAGCGAACTTTATGCAGAATTTCAGGTTTTTTTGGGCCCTTTGATGTTTTTTTTTACGTCTAAAGTGGTTTGTCCCCTTTATTTAGGAGGTTGTCATTTCCCTGCTTCTTCCCAAAAAACCCCCTTTTCAAATTTTCAGTGGTTTTTATTTAAAAAGGGGTTGGCCCAAAATTTTGGATATTCCCTTATTTTTCAAAGGGTTTTTTTTTTAATCATCTGTTCCCTTTCATACTTTTTGAATTTTACCGCTAAAAAACAACAAATCTTCGTGGGTTTCGGGGGGCAAAATGTTTGTTGTCTTTGCAGCCCCCCACAGGGAAATTTAAGCATTTTCCCCAATTCTAAATTTTAAATCAGTGGATTCCCCCCAAAAGGGGGGAAAATTTTTTTTATTTATTTAATTTTAATTAATTAAAACAATGTACTGATACAAAATTATTTTCGTTGTTTTTATTTTGTTTTTGGGGAAACAGAAACTTTCCTTTTGGGTTTTTTTTTAAAAGCATTTAAAAGGGGATGCTTTTTCTGGGCTTTTTGGGCCCAAAAAACTTGGAATTTGGAAAAAAACCCCTTTACCCTTTAAATGGGGAGGGTTTTCTAGAAAAAGATCTGTGACCTGGGGGAAGGGGGGTCCTTTTTTGCAGTGAGGGGAAGTGTGAAATATCTTCCCATTTTGAAAAGGTGGATCCTTGTTATTATAACATTGGGGGTACCTTTATTTTTAAACCCCGCCTTGCTGTTAATTTAGGAGACTGATGAAAAATTTTCTCTAAAACATAAAGGAACGGGGCCAAAATTTTAAAAAAAAAAATTTGATAGGGGTTTAAAATTTTCCCAAGGGGTTTAAACTGGAATTAAATTTTAAAAAAATTTTTTTGGGGTTTTTTAAAAATTTTAAACCCAAAAAATTTTTTTTTTTTTTTGGGGTTTTTAAAATAAAAAAAAAGTTTTTAAAAAAATTGGTCATTTTCCGTTGACCACTTTTCCCCCTTAAAGGGGGTTCCTTATTAAATTAAAGGGTGGGATATTGCCTTTCCTTATGTGTTTATGTCCGTCGTTGGGTGATAAATTTGGTTGCCCCCGCCCGAAAAAAATGCAAAAAACAAAAATTTTAAAAAAGTGCCACTTCGGCTCATTTGACTTTTTTTTTTAGAGCAAAATCGGCAGAATTTGGGGGTTAAAAACTGAGCTTGTTTGGGGTTTTAGATGGAAATAGGCCCGTGCAAAAAATTTGTTGTTTTCACCCATTTAATTTTTCCCAAATCTGATTTAGATCTCCCACACCTACTGGGGCCCCCCCCCTAATGAGGAATTTTTTTCCCTTTTTTAGCTACGTCTAGAGCCTTAAAACCCCGTCAAACTTTAATTTTTCTTGCACCCAAAAAAAATTTGGGGGAAAAATTTCCCAAATTTTCCCCTCTGTAGGGTAATTTTTTGATTTGGGTTTGCCTAAACATTCCCCGTCATATTTTTCAAGGCCCCCCTGAAAATTGGGTGTGACTTGAGGTTTACTTCAACCCAAAACCCTTTGGGGCCCGAATCCTAGCTCTTTTCTCTTGAACTTATTTAAATATATTTTTTTTTAAAAATTTTTGGGAGTAAACCCGGGGGTTTTAAGGGCTCCACCCACCGACCGGGGGTCTCTCCCTATTTAGGAAAAATTACCTCTTTTTAACTTTTCTTTAAAAAAAAAGGGCCAAGCCAGTGAAGGGTACATAGAGCTAATGAATGAATACAGGGAAAAAGTTTTTAAAAAAAATTTTGGTGTTTTTGAAAAGGGCAGGGTTTAAATAAATTATGTTTAGCAAAAAAACTATTAAAATGGGCCGGGGCCACCCTAACCTAGGGAAGGAGCAATAATGCACAATAAGAAAATTTTTGTCCCAAAAGTAAACCCGGGTGTGTGAACTAACCCTTTCATGTTTTGTCGCAGCTGCACCCGTCCAAGCATGAAAATTAAATCAGCCCTAGATAAGAAAAAATACCCGGTTGGGGAAAATGTACTTTAACCCCCTTATTGGAACCCTTTTTGGGCCCCTTTTGGGAAAATATTTTTATTAAACACCTGTTAAATTTTTGTAAAAATTTTTTAATTTTTTTATTATTATTATATTTTTTCCTTACATTGTCTTTAATTATAAAAAATTTTTCTCAAAAGTTTTTTTTGGAAAAAAAACCGGGGCAAAAGGGTTTTAAATAGTCAAAAACCCCCCTGCCAAAAATTCCCTTTGGTTTTTAATACAACACCAAAGGCCAATTTTGGGGATCCTTTTTAAGCTTTTTTTTTTTCCCCCGGGGCCCTTGTTTTGATAAATTTTCAAGGGAAAAAAATTTGCAATTTTAATTTTTTTAGGGCCACCTTTACCCTGGGTTTTTTGGGGCCCGATTGGGTTTTAAATTTCCCCCCTTTTTGCCTCTGGCTTTTTGCCCCTTAAAAGGGATTTACAACATATTTGGAAAGTTTGGGAACCCCCTTTAAAAAATTTTCCCGGAAAATTTGAAAAGGGGTTTTTAAAATTTAAAATTTTTTTTTTTAGGTTTTTTTAAAAAATTTCCAATTTTTTTCAGGAAAGGATTTAGGACTTAAAAAACTTAAACAATTCCCCCCTTCCCTTTTTTAAAATTTTCCCCCCCAAACCGTAATTTTCCCCAACCATTTAAACCCCTTGGAAGAAATACCCTTTAGGCCAATTTTTTTAAACTATTTAAAAAATTTTTCCAATTTCAATTTTGGGTTTTAAAAATTTAAAATTTATTATAACCCCCTCTTGCCCTTTGGGGAAAAAAACCCTTGGAATTTTCCTTTCATTAGTTTATGCCCCCAGGGTTTTCCTTTTTTTTAATTTCTATTGGTTTAAATAAAAATTTTTTCCCTTTGTTATTTGTCTTAAACTGTTTTTCTTTTGGAAACGGAAAAAAAAAAAAATTTGTTTTTAAAAATTTTTTAAAGTTAATAAAAAATTTATAAAAAAAATTTTTTATTACGGGGGGGGTATTAAGGGTGGGGAAAAGTTTTTCCCCCCTTTTACACTGTTTTTTCCTTTTTATACCCCAAATATTATGGGTTCCCGGAGCCCCAGAAAATTTTTTTAAAATTTTGTAATTAGTTAATATCATATTCTTCTTCCTTAATAATAATCCTCATATGTTGTAATGCTGTAACATTGAGACAGAGAGTGTCATGCTAACTCAATCTTGATCGCTCACTTCATTGAAAACATTATTACCATGAAAGGAAAAGTATAGCATAATATCACAAATCATTTTTTGATACCCAAATGTTATCCACAATATCATCTTTTTTTTTAATAAAACATGTTAACCTGTTCCTGATGCGATTTTTTGCAATGATGTATTATTTTTGTAATCCCTGCATTGCAAGCACCATAATCTTTTTACTTTTCCATTGGCATTGTCATAACCATGCTTCAAATTGCACTCACAGTGAGCTCAATATTCTGTCCCATTTTAACTTTTTTGTACACAGAAGCTAACATCTGTATTCCCTCCCTTAGGGGCGAGCGTATGTACAAATCTCAATTTATAGATCCCATCATGTGCTTGAGGTGCTTCATAGATTACATTTTTTTATAGGAACAGGATTTTTAGAGACTTTGGATGAATTTCATGGATATTTAAAAACAACCTCAATTCCAACAAGTTGGGACACTAAACAAATTGTGAATAAAAACTGAATGCAATGATGTGGAGGTGCCAACATCTAATATTATATTCAGAATAGAACACAAATCACAGATCAAAAGTTTGAACTGCGAGACTGTATCATTTTAAGTGAAAAATATGTTGTTTCAACATTCCATGGCGTCAACAAATCCCAAAAAAGGTAGGGCCGTTTTTACCACTGTGTGGCATCCCCCCTTCTTCTTACAACAGTCAACAGACGTCTGGGGACAGAGGAGACCAGTGTCTCAAGTTTAGAAATAGTATGCTCTCCCATTTTATGTCTAATACAGGCCTTTTAACTGTTCAATCGTCTTGGGCCTTCTTTGTCGCACCTTCCTCTTTATGATGCGCCAAATGTTCTCTATACGTGAAAGATCTGGACTGCAGGCGGCCATTTCAGTACCCGGCTCCTTCTCCTACGTAGCCATGATGTTGTGATTGCTGCAGAATGTGGTCTGGCATTATCTTGTTGAAAAATGCAGGGTCTTCCCTGAAAGAGATGACGTCTAGATGGGAGCATATGTTGTTCTAGAACCTGAACATAGCTTTTTGCATTAATGGTGCCTTTCCAGACATGCAAGCTGCCCATGCCACAAGCACTCATGCCACCCCATACCATCAGTGATGCAGGGTTCTGAATGGAGCATTGATAACAACTTAGGTTGTCCTTGTCCTCTCTGGTCCGGATGACATGGTGTCCCACTGTTCCATAAAGAACTTCAAATCGTGACTCATCTGACCACAGCACAGTTTTCCATTTTGCCACACTCCATTTTAAATGACCCCTGGGCCAGTGCAAACGGCTGAGCTTGTGGAGCTTGCTGAGAAATGGCTTCCTCTTTGCACTGTAGAGTTTCAGCTGGCAACGGCGGATGGCACGGTGGATTGTGTTCACTGGCAATGCTTTCTGGAAGTATTCCTGAGCCCATTCTGTTATTTCCTTGACAGTGGCATTCCTGTTTGAGGTGCAGTGACGTTTAAGGGTCCGGAGATCACGAGCATCCAGTAGTTTTACAGCCTTGACCCTTACGCACAGCGACTGTTCCAGATTCTCTTAATCTTTTGATGATGTTATGTTTGGTTGATGATGATAACTTTAAAGTCTCTGCTATTTACGCTGGGTAACACCATCCTGGTATTGCTGCACTACCTTTCTGCGCAACAATGGTGGAATTGGTGATCCTCTTACCATCTTGGCTTCAGAGAGACACTGACACTCTGAGTAGCTTTTTTTATACCCAATTATGTTGTCAATTCACCTAATTAGTGTTGATTGGTCTTCCAGCTGTTCGTTATATGCTCAATGTCATTTTTCCAGCCACTTATTGCTACTTGTCCCAACTTTTGGGCATTTGTAGACACTGTGAAATTTGGAATCAACATATTTTTCCTTTCAAATGTTACATTTACTCAGAATAAACTTTTGATCTGTCATTTATGTTCTATTCTGACTAAAATATTAGATGTTGGCACCTCCACATCATTGCATTCAGTTTTTATTCACACTTTATTTAATGTCCCAACTTTTATGGAATTGAGGTTGTAGATAAATAACCTCTCTTTCACAAAAACGGTGTAATAAAAATCCTTACAGATTCCAAAAACGTTGGCATGTTTGAAGGGTAGTCAAATAAGAAGAAGAAAAACCTAGGAATATTAATGAGGAACCTAGTCCCTGGAAATGTATAGCCACTGGGCAGCATTTAACATGATATAGCTATGGCAAGATTCAATAGTACAACAGCAAACAAACAAAAATGACAAAATAATCCCTAACAGATATTCAAAGAGATCATAAACTCATTATTCCTCAATCTTGATGTCTCTACATTTTGATCATGCCAAAGCTGGTAAAATTCATATCACAGTTCATCATTAGCTATGGAGCACACCAATATTCCTTCACGTATACAGGCTTTGAAAATTGAAAAAAAGGGACAAGAGATTCTTACCCTATTAAATCCTTTATTAGCACTATTGAAAGCACAGTGTTTGTCTCAAAGAGGCCAGTCCCACTTATAGATGGCTGTCCTTAAGGGACCTAACTTTGCCAAAACAGCCAAACAAGTGTCCCAAAGTGTTTCCCCCATATAAATAAGATAATAGTTCATCAATGAAACATGATATTGTAAGGAATGGCAGGAACTCTCCTTATTAGGTCTAAAACAGTTTCTATTTTCTGTCTTCCTTCTGTTGTGTTTGTTTGAAGTGGTTGCATGGCAACTGCTCAGGATCCTTGCTTGCCAGCTGACCTGGCCATACACCTGGCACATTAGCTTCTTCTAGTCTCTATAAAGCTCAGTTGAATCTGGCAGTTAGGTTGCAGAATATACAGTAACACATACTTTTGAAAGTGACTATCAGGAAGATTTGAAGATGTGGTGCACTGCACGCACCGCTCAAAGGTTTTGTGTGGTCACGCCCTCTTTGTATCAAGCCACACCCCTTCCCAAAAGGTCACACCTGCTACATCTAACTGCGCAATAGCTCTGGAAGAAAGCTAAACTATGGCTGAACCTAAACCATTATACTACTACCAATATTTCCACCATACAGTGACCATATAGTTGTAGATACCAGTGTACACAGGCTCTGCAGGCTGTATGTTACCTTCATACAGATTCCTTATAGTGGTAGATACCAGTGTATACAGGCTCTGCAGACTGTATATTACCTCCATACAGTGACCATATAGTGGTAGATACCAGTATACACAGCATATGCAGACTGTATATTACCTCCGTACAGTGACCATATAGTGGTACATACCAGTGTACACAGGCTCTGCAGATGTTTAAATGATTACAGTGCAGTTACATCTTGGGACTCTCGGCAGACATCTTCAGAGACTGGAATTTTTCTCTTCCCCTTTTCTTCTACATTTTGTCCTGACCGCCATGATGACATCTCCCAGTCACGACTCATTCCTGCAAAATTTACTACACAAACATCTTAGAATTCTATTTTTTTCAGCACTTCCCTACCTATTGCCACCTATGTTCAAACTCCATATGGGATGATAGGTGGGGAGTTTATGGGGTAATAGGTACAGGTGGAAGGGTTATGGAGTGATAGGTGGAGTGGAGTGATAGCTGGAGGTGAGAGGACTATGGGCTAATAGATTGAGAGGTTATGAGGTGATAGGTGGAGGTGATGGGGGTGATAGGTGGGGGTTTTATTTTGTGTTTGCATCAGGATGCATAACACAATGGTGGGGAAGGGGTGGGAGAGAGAAGCACAGAGCATAGCTTACAACCTCTTTGGGGGGGGGGCAGAGGAACTTCCCCCTTGGGCTGTGGCTGTGATCTTTACCCCCCAGAATCATATTGTGCAGGTTGAACTCCATACCCTCTTCAGGAGGTACTGGAGATGGTCTTTAGTACTGTCATGTTTTTTTTTTTTTTTTTTTGTTATACAGGTTTCCCTTTTGGACTATGTTGGACTCATTAGATTTTGTCAGACCAACGTTGGATTGATTTCTTTAATGAAATGGTGAAAGAGGACTGATGTCGAGGAATGTTTATTTAAATACATTTTTTTGTGCAATTTTATGGGGTTTTTTTTCCATTTAATTCCAGTTCTAGTAATGAAGGCATCTGACAGACACCTCCATTACTATCGCTTGGGTTAGATGTCAGCCAGCTTTGTTTTTTTATCACCCCAAGGCTGACATTTACCCCGTGTCACTATTATCCTAGTACCTTCCCATTCTGATAATTTCAGGGTGCAGCTGTCAGTTTTATCTTGGGTGGTTATGGAAAACGGGTGAGACTCCTTGTCGTTTATTTGTTTTGAAAATCTTTTATTGAGAATCCTAAAATGGGCAACTAATGTAATAATTACAGTGGATGACCATGTTTAGATTCTCAATAAATAAATACATTTTTTGAAAAAAAAAAAAACTATGTGGGGTCCCCCCCATTTTACATAATCAGCCAAGGTAAAACTGACAGCTGCAGCCTGATACTAACAGAATGGAAAAGTCCATGGATACTGGTCCCTTCCCATTCTAAAAATACCAGCCGGCAGTCAATCCAGAAGCGGGCCCTCACCTTATAGGGTTTCAAGGCTCTTCCGGGGGACTAGTGATATAGGGTTAGTGCCAGTTTTAGACAACAATAACCTCCACTGGCTGACATCGAGCCTGAGTGATAGTAATGAAGAGGCATCTGTCAGACAACTCCTTTGCTATTACTGGAATTACATTGAAAAAACACAAGACACAAATTGCACAAAAAACTTTTATCTAAATAATCACTCCCCAACAACAACCCTTTTTAACAATTGTATTTCCGGAGTAGTCCAAATGGGAACCTGTAAATAAGCAAACATTATACACATACATATAGGCTGGTTACTACTCGGCATCAAGGAAAGCTGGGTGACACCCATCACCCACAGGTAATACCCAGCTTTCCATGATAGGAAAACTGAGTGCCACTTTTGGGGAATGGAGGGTCACTCAGCTTTCCTGGATGCTGGCTAGGCTATTGCTATAGGCAGCCGCCAAAGTCTGTCTCCTGCCCCCTGCGACCACCAGAGACAGACTTCAGGGGGCAGGAGCAGAAAGAAGGGAAAAAACTCCTGCCCTCTCCGGCTTGTCTCCTACCCTCTGAAGTCGCTAGAAACAGACCACATGGGACAGGAGATAGAGAGCTAAGGGCCCCTGCATCCTGTGTGTGTGCCCCCTATAACTGCCAAAGACAGTCTGCAAAAGCGCAGCAGACAAGAGCAAGGAGCAGGAGACAAGTGGGCAACTCCTATCCCTGTGCAGTCTGTCTTTGAAGGGGCAGAAGACAGGCTGCAGGGGCATACATGCCAACTTTTGAAAGTAAGAAAGCAGGACATATTAAGGGACGGCGCGCGCAGCGTAGTGCGCCAAAGATTTGCATGTCCACGTCCATCTTGTTTGTGAGTCACACCCCCTTTGAAAAGCCACACCCACTCTGCCTAACTGTGTAATGGCTCTGCAAGAAAGCTAAATTAGGGTTTTGGCGTCACCAAGCTTCCCTGGACTGTTGGATGGTCTATTCAGCATCCAGGAGAGCTGGGAGATACTGCCAAACTGTGCCCCAATAGGTAGGTATCCCGGTGCCCTATTTGAACCCTGTAGCCAGGTAGTAACCCCCTGTAGCCAGGTAGTAGCCTCCTGTACTTGCACTGGAAGGGATATCCACATGGTGTGGGGTTATGCTGCTGTAGAGCTGTTTTACTTATCTTTGTGCATATAATAAAAGTTTGCTGTTTTAAGTCACGCGGACTTTGGGATTTTTGGACGGCTGGGTCCCGTGTGGAAGTCAAGCCCGGATATCCCTTCCAGTGCAGGTATATTTCCGCTTGGCCAGCGGTGAGCCGCAGGAAACGCTATACAGCAAAGTGGATCCTTGTGCATCATCATATGTGAAAGCAAGTCCGAGACAGGTGAGCCTTTTTTCAGTGTTTGTAGTAGCCTCCTGTAGACAGGTTAATACCCCCTTCTAGCCAGGTAGCTGTCCCCAATAGCCAGATTAGTGCCCCTTACAGCCAGGCAGTGCCCCCAATAGCCAGGTAGTATGCCTTACAGCCAGGTAGTTCCCCCAATAGCCAGGTAGTGCCCCTTACAGCCAGGTAGTGCCTCCATTAGCCAGGTAGTGCCCCCAATAGCCAGGTAGTGCCCCCAATAGCCAGGTAGATGCTCCTTACAGCCAGGTAGTTCCCCAATAGCCAGGTAGTGCCCCCAATAGCCAGGCAGATGCCCCCGTTAGCCAGGTAGATGTCCCCATTAGCCAGGTAGATGCCCCTTTAGCCAGGTAGATGCAGGAGGTTAAGCCACCCAAGCGAGGGGGCGGAATACGGCCCCCATTAGCGGGAGTGACCTGCCAAAACCGGGAGGGTTGGCAAGTATGCGCAGGAAAAAGGAGACAAGCCCAGGAGGCAGGAGACTGGGGAAAACTCTGTGATCGAGGGGTGACCCCGATTTTCAGAACCCTTATGCCCAACCTGGGAGGGCTGGCATGTATGCTCTACACTCATGCACACACTAGCAATCACCCCAGCGTTGCCGTGCCAGAGAATTAACCACAGACACACTGCAGCTTTGGAGGTCTTGGCAGGACTTATTGAAGGTACAAGTCTTAGATGTACAATCATCTTTTTCTATAATGATACAGGTACACAAAAACATGGTAACATTTCTTCTCAGATTTTCTCTAGCTTTCTCCGACAACTCACTTTAGGAGAAGGGGCTTTCCCAATTCCAACCATAACTGGGCCTTCACTATTCCAATTGCCAATACAGGTTCACTGGACACAGATGTCCTTCCAAGCCAAGATGACCCGAACTTACACATGGCCTTACCACCACCAGGTCTGCAGTAACTCATCCCTTGTCTGTCTTTTTCTCTCTCTTTCTCTCACATTTCTAAGCACTTCTGGCTGGACTGTACCTCTCCTTCATCCTTTGACTGCCTCTGCTTCACTGCTGAAATCTTAACAATAACTACATCTTAAGCAGAACTGAGCCTAAAATGGCAAGCTCCTCCTCATATGCCTGCAACTCCTTGGTTCTCCTTAGAATATCCTGGTACCTCTGCTGTTTGGTGCTAACAGCACCAATATTCTGAATAAGAGTGTACAGTCATCATTATTATTACTATGCATAAATATATACAACAATCATTATAGGACCATTATAGTTATTTCATCATGTAAATAAGGATGATGCAGGTGCACCGAAAGAAGATAGCAGGAACGAATTTGTCATCAGCATCTTGTTCATAGAAAGGTGCATGCGTCGAAGTACGCATACCAGTGGCGCACATGCAAGCCACCATCAACGAGACAACATAAAGACAAGGCAAATCAGATTGCACCTGCATTTCCAAAGAAATTTGCTCAGGCACTGTATAATGCCACAAGTGTTAGCTGATGCACAGATCAAGGAAAAGTGCTAAAGATTAGCTCAATATCATAGTAGGATAACCATAAATAAAACAAAAATAAAGAACAATAAATACCTGATGCACAGACAATATCAAGTAAGTATGTTTATATTGGCCATATTTATATATACACACACTGTGGTTGCATGTATGATTTTTGTCACTCAGGTGCCATTTTTTGCGTGCATATGTAGCGTATAATGCGCTTGAATCTATGAACCTGTTCTACTGCCGGTAATAGATTTAGTGCTTTCTAGCTACAAAGCGACACTTCTGGCTCAGGTAAACCACTTTTAAACCATGTTTACCTGCCTCAGCAGTAATGTGCCTGGATTTGCCGTACTGAAGCTATAAATGTATAGCTTCGTATGGTTGTAGTGCGATATGTCTCCAGCACTCCCCCCGATTGTCATCTGAGTGACAATTATCCCTTGCTTGCCCAGTTGACCGGGATCTCCACTTGCCTGGGTCCCTGTTCTGGCGGCATTATTGATATATCAATACGTGACTTTAGATGTGATTAGGTCGCCAAATTAGGAAAAAAGACGCGATACTTGTACTCGGAGAAACAGACTGACACAGGTGTTGTCTCTAACTCATAATAGCTTTCGTCTTTATTGTCAGCTTGTCCAGTTTATATAGGTTCTTTTTTACACAAGCAATTAATTAATACGTCACAAATCAGACGTTATAAACAGTCACTTAGCTGTCATCGATCACAGAACAGAAAAAGTGCAAATATGTTATCTCAGAAAAACATCTTCGGTTGACCATTTCCTGATAAAGCTCTCCTGACTGAACACACTCTTAGCAGAGAATCTACACAATTTTAAACTTTAGACATTTTTTTCTATTACATAGAAGTCACATCATATTTTTTTTACCAGTTTAGTACTTTTGCACAAAAAGATCATGTTTTTAGAGAAAAGATCCATATTTTTTTACAACCCATTTAAGATGTTCATTACAGGAGGTTAAAACAGTCTTTAATCACAGAAAAACAATAACTAGAAGATAAAAAGCAGGATTCCAAATATTTGAGATTCTTATCACATGTAAAATTTACAACAGAAAGACATTCATAATATCTTCTCCTGTTATGACCTCTGTCATAGTCTCTGATGGCCTTTTCTGTGGGGTCCCATCTAGCACTCTTGCTCCCCTCCAAACCATCCTCAGCTCTGCTGCCTCCACCACTCTCATCACCACTCCTCTGCCTCTCCTCTCTGCCAATCCCTATACTGACTTTCCATTGCTCAGTGAATCCAGTTCAAGTTACTAACTACAACCTACAAGGCTCTTCATAACCTCTCACCTCCATACATCTCTGCCTTAAAGAGGTTGTCTCAGAACAAGGATTGCTTTTTATTTTAAACATCTTGCAAAAACAAGTCACCCTTTGCAATATATTCCATTAAAAAGTGTCCTACCTATTCTGAGATATCCCCTCTTGTATGGGCTGCATCAGCTCCTCAGGTCGCTATAGCTACAGACCTGTTCGATCTCTCCTGATAGGCTGCCAGTGCTGGTTGCTATAGCTACGGATCTGGAGTCCTCAGCAGCTCATCACTGCAGGCCAGTAGTAGCCAGTAAAACCAGTCAACATACACCTGAATTTAAAAAGGAAAACAGAGAAAACAGGACTGAAGAAAGATGAATCGATACTGGGTGTAAACTTACAGTGTCAGTAAGGGGCTTTGTAGTGGGATCGCGCTGTGATACTGCTACACAGGCAGCAGGTGCCGGCTGCTAATTGCCACTGACACTCACCGATAACAGCACAGGATGGAGCTGTTCACCCCACAGCACATAAAATAGAATAAAAAGCGATCAAAAGCTGATATAAATGCCAAAGTGGTGCCAATTAAAATGTCAGTTCATCCCGCAAAAATAAAGTCCTTACACAGCTCTGTATACGGAAAAATAAAAAAAGTTATGGCTGTCAGAAGACAGCGATACATAAACATTGTTTTACACAATAAAAACACTTTTTTTAAAAAAGCATTTCAACATAAAAAAACTATATAAACTGGATATCGCCATAATCGTATTGGCCCACAGAGTAAAACTAACTTGGCAAGTATACTGCACAGTGAGCGCTGTTAAAAATAAAAATAAAAAACACTACTAGGATTGCAGTGTTTTTTTTCACTGTGCCTTACAAATAACGGATTTAAAACTGATCAAAAAGGCTTGTTCTCCCAAAAATGATACCAATAAAAGCATCAAATCATCACACAAAAGACAAGCCCCTACACAGCTCCATACACAGAAAAATAAACAACTTATGGCTCTCAGACTGTGGCGATGCAAAAACGTGTTTTCTTTTCTGAATAAAATTTTTTTATTGTGTAAAAGTAGTAAAACATAAAAAAACACAAATTGGTTATCTCTGTAATCGTATCAATCTGCTGAGTAAAGCTAGCATGTCATTTATACTGCACAGTGACCACTGTAAAAAATAAAAATAAAAAACACTTCCAGGATTGCTGTATTTTATTCAAAACACCACACAAAAACCTTAATAAAAAGTGATCAAAGTGTCATTTATACCCCATAATGGTACCAATAAAAATGTAAACTCATTCCACAAAAAACAAGTCCATAATCAGTTCTGAATACAGAAAAAAAAACTGTCAGAATAGGACAACATAAAAACGCAATTTTTTATATACATACTGTATTTCTATTGTGTAAAGGTAATAAACTATAAATAAAAAACTATATAAAAAACTATATAAAATTTATATCATTGTAATTGTACTGACCTGCATAATAAAGTTATCATGTCATTTACACTGCACGATGAACACTGTAAAATTGAAACCCGAAAAACAATGACGGAACTGCATTTTTTCCACCCCATTTTCATGGCCCAATGCTATAAAAACTATGGAACACCTGTGCGCCCAAAATGCACAATACACCACCAGATGAGATCCATGAGGGATGGAATCCAAAATGGGGTGACTTCTGGAAGGTTTCACCTGTTCTGGAGCTTTGGGGGGCTTTGCAAATGTGACATGGCTACCACCAAAATCTGCGTTCCAAAAGCCAAATAGCCCTCCTTCCCTTATACGCCCTGCCATGTGCCCAAACAGCAGTTTACACCCGTATATAGGGTATTGCTGAACCTGGAAGAAATTGCGTAACAAAAATTTTTGGGG
>JAODAL010035854.1:0-42443 GCA_025379985.1 Phyllomedusa bahiana
CGTGTAGGGCCCCCGGAGCAGAATGTCACTGAAACCTCTGAAAACCCCTACTGTGTATGGGGCCCCAGACAGCGGATTTTCCTGCCCCCTTGCAAACCCCTACTGTGTATGGGGCCCCGGAAAGGGTGTCCGACCCTGCAACCCTACTGTGTAGGGTCCCCGAGCAGAGGATTCCGCCCCTCTGTAACCCTACGTGTAGGGGGCCCCGGAGTAAGGATGCTCTGAACCCTGCTAACCCTACTGTGTTGGGCCCTGGAGCAGACGGATATCATCCCCTCTGCTAACCTATTTTTAAAGGGGGCCCGGGCGACGGAAATAACTCCCCCTCTGAAACCTTACTGTGTATGGGCCCGGGCAGACAAAATTCAATGACCTTGAACCCTATTGTAGGGGCCCCCGGAGCAGAGGTTGCCCATGCCCCCCCTTGCAAACCCCTATGTTATGGGGCCCGGGAGCAGATGGATGTCATTTGCCTCACTAACCCTACTTTATGGGCCCGGAGCAGAGGGTTTCCCATGCCCCCCTCAAAACCCTACTGTGATGGGGCCCCTGGGACGGTTCACTAAAACCCTTAAAACCCTACTGTGTATGGGGCCCCGAAGCAGGGGGATGTCACTGAACTCTACTAACCCTACTGTGTGGGGGCCCCGGAGCGGCTGATGTCATGCCCTCTGTAACCCACTGGTAGGGGCCCCCGGGAGCAGAGATATACTGCACCTCTGCTACCCACTGTTTTTTGGGGCCCCAGAGCAGAAGCTGTCACGCACCTCTGCAAACCCCTACTGTGTATGGGGCCCGGAGCAGACGAAAACCTAAACCTTGCTAACCAAGGGTTTTGGGCATAAGGACTTTTTGTAGTTTTCAGGTTTTATACAGACACTTTTTACATACATTATAGCAAATAGAGGAAGTTACAATATTTCCTGGCCACAAACAGTAATGATTTACTTAAAACAATTTTAAAAAAAACCCTCTGTATTTACACTACAATGGGGGTCTGGCCCAGGGCTGGACTTTCCCTCAGAGGACCCCTTGCTGTGAAATTTTCTACAATTTGTAATCAATTTTTCGGGTCCAAAAAATAAGGGGGCCTTTTTGGGGAGCGACTTTAGACCTGGTCAACAGATATCCTGCAACCCATTGCTTGTGCAACAAAGTAAGTAAACTTACAAAACGTGTCCTGCAATGTCATATTAGAGGGGGGCCCCTTTCCCAATAATTCCCCTTTGTTTCCCAAAAGGAACCCATCCAACAATGACTGCCGTAATAGGTATAAAAAATGAGTTTTTTATCCCTTTGAGAGTAGATCACAAAAAAGAAAAGGGCAAGGAAAGATGAAATTTTTCCCCTTTTTTTAAGCACGTAGAAAATTTGATCTTTGCAGACATACTAAAAGGGAAAAGTAATCAACACAATAGAGGATAATTGGTTATTACAAAGAATCTGGGTAAGTTGGGGCCCGGGGAGGGGAAAAGGGGAGATGAGGTTAACCGAAAATGCAGGGTTATGCCATGGGGAGGAAAAATCCTTTTCATGTAATGTTAAATGGAAAAAGGGTGGGGAAAAAATGACATGGGAAGGCTTGGGAATCCTGGTGGACAGTAAAAATTTAAATGTAGCAGCCAATGTCAGGCAGCAGCTGCCAAGGCAAATAGAATTATGGGGTGTATTAAAATGGGCATAGATGCACATGATGAGAACATTATTCTCCATTATACAAGTCACTGGTTAGACCACACATGGAATATTGTGTTTTTGGGCACCAGTGCAAAGGAAAGACATTGTAGAGCTTGAACAGGTACAAAGGCGGGCAACAAAAATAATAAAAGGATTGGGTGGACTACAGTACACAGAAAGATTGGCAAGATTAGGGTTATTTAGTTTAGAGAAAAGACGGTTTCGGGGGGACATAATAAATATGTTTAAATACATCAAAGGTCATTATAGAGATCTCTCCCAAGATTTATTTATACCCAGGATTGTATCTAGAACAAGGGGGCATCCTCTACTTCTAGAGGAAAGAAAGTTTCTACATAAATATAGAAAGGGATTCTTTACTGTAAGAGCAGTGAGACTGTGGAACTCTCTGCCAGAGGAACTTGTCATGGAGAATTCACTGACAGATCAAAAAGGGTCTGGATGCATTTCTAGATGTAATAATAGTACAAGTTATAGTGACCGGGATTCTGGAGAAGGGTCTGGATACATTTCTATACAAGTTATAGTGACCGGGATTCTGGGGAAGGGTCTGGATACATTTCTAGATGTAATAATATAACAAGTTATAGTGACCAGGATTCTGGAGAAGGGTCTGGATACATTTCTAGATGTAATAATATAACAAGTTATAGTGACCAGGATTCTGATGAAGGGTCTGGATAAATTTCTAGATGTAATAATATAACAAGTTAAAGTGACCAGGATTCTGGAGAACGGTTTGGATACATTTCTAGATGTAATAATATAAAAAGTTATTGTGACCAGGATTCTGGAGAAGGGTCTGGATACATTTTTAGATTAAATAATAGAACAAGTTATAGAGACCAGGATTCTGGAGAAGGGTCTGGATACATTGCTAGATGTAGTAAGATAACAATTTATAGTGACCAGGATTCTGGAGAAGGGTCTGGATACATTTCTAGATGTAATAATAGAACAAGTTATAGTGACCCGGATTCTGGAGAAGGGTCTGGATACATTCCTAGATGTAATAATATACAGTAACAAGTTATAGTGACCGGGATTCTGGATAAGGGTCTGGAGACATTTCTAGATGTAATAATAGCACAAGTTATAGTGACCGGGATTCTTGAGAAGCGTCTGGTTACATTACTTTTTGTATTACTTTTACAATTTATAGTGACCGGGATTCTGGAGAAGGGTCTGGATACATTTCTAGATGTAATAATAGAACAAGTTATAGTGACTGGGATTCTGGAGAAGGGTCTGGATACATTCCTAGATGTAATAATATACAGTAACAAGTTATAGTGACCGGGATTCTGGATAAGGGTCTGGAGACATTTCTAGATGTAATAATAGAACAAGTTATAGTGACCGGGATTCTGGAGAAGGGTCCGGAGACATTTCTAGATGTAATAATGTAACAAGTTATAATGACTGAGATTCTGGAGAATGGTCTGGACACTTTTCTAGATGTAATAATATAACAGGTTATAGTGACCAGGATTCTTGAGAAGGTTCTGGATACATTTCTAGATGTAATAATATAACAAGTTATAGTGACCAGGGTTCTGGAGAAGGGTCCGGATACATTTCTAGATGCAATAATATAACAGGTTATAGTGACCGGGATTCTGGAGAAGGGTCTGGATACAATTCTATAGTGTAATAATATAACAACTTATAGTGACCAGGATTCTGGAGAAGGGTCTGGACACATTTCTATAGTGTAATAATATAACAATTTATAGTGCTGCCCGAAGAATTGGTTATCCAGGATTTATGGCTTGGTGTCTTCAGAATCTTCTTCTGGTAACACAGGCAGTCTGAACAGTGCTAACCACTGTTCTCTATCTGCAGAACCTCTGAGTGCTCTGATTTCTAGCCTTTTATATAATTTCTACATGATCTAGAACCTTCTAATGTTAGTGGAGAAGCACAACCCTTACAAAAACATTGTTTACAATTCCAGTCTCTCATACATTTGTATAGAGCTTCCATTCTGACCTATAGGAATGGCTCAGCATCTTTTCCAGATAGTGCAAAGGTCACTGTCTGATATTTTCCCTCCATAACTCAACTGTGCAACTTCTAGCAAAGTGGAAATTTACTAACTTCTCAGTCCATAGGTAGCAAGTCTCAGAATCTCTTGCTGGATATGACTTAACCCTTTCATCAGTGCATATAAACAGCATATATTATAATAAACAATTTAAGTTGAGTTTAACATTAGAAATGAATGTCCTCAGTCCAAACTACCCTTGTTCTGGGGCAGTAAATGGACACCTAGGTATTTGAATGACACCGTGGCCCATGAAAATGAAAAAATTGCTTTGTAGTAAAGTCACAGTGGCCAGAGGAAGGGTTATATTCAGAGCTACACTTCTAGACATATTAATTTTATGATTGCTAAAATATCCAAACTCATTCACGGCTGCCATAATAGAAGGTAGCGGGTGGTTGGGGTCATACTTGCATCCATTTTTTATTCCCAATAGAACAGAGAACACAGATCAGAAGATCAGAAGGTGAAACTTAGACATCTTTCCATTTCATTTGAAAAAATATATATAAATATTTAATATAATTAATTATGAATTAACTTTATAAATTGATGGCAGCAAAACATCTCAAAAAAGTTGGGCGTGGGACATGTCCACCATTGTGTAGTCTCCCCTCTTTACAGTCTGTAAACATCTGGGAAGTGAGGAGAACAATTGCTGGAGTCTGGGGAGAGGACCTTTGTCCCATTCCTCTCTGATGTTGGATTCTCACTGTTCAACAGTCTGGAGTCTTTTTGTTTCATAATGCGGCAAATATTTTCTACTAGATAGAACATGCATCTACTTAAAGGAAGCGTTTCATAGAATAACAATGCTGTGCCCTTCATCGTGCACCAGGCACAGCTCGGCACTGATGGTAATAACAGTCACTACTGTAAAGTTTAATGAAATATATGTGATCCCAGCTTTATAAAGGCTGCATGCCGCCATTCTGGACTAGAGATGATCGAACAGTAAAATGTTCTAGTTCAAGTAGAACTTAGAACAGTAGTGGTGTTCAGTTCGAGGTTCGAGTTGAACTAGAACTCGAATGCGAACCCCATTAAAGTCAAAGGGAGAAGATGTTCAGGTTAATCTTTATACCTATACAGGTGAGGGGAAGCTGGAATTAAGATCCATAACAGTAAACTGGATACAGGGAACAACTTAGGGAGGAAAATTTGGCTCTAAGAGTCACAAAAAAATATTGAGAGACTAAAATACTTCATTCCTTTCAATGGCGAACTGCTTGCAAGTAGGGGCGTAGCTATGGGAGGTGCAGCGGTAGCAGTTGCTACAGGGCCCTGCATTCTGAGGGGGCCCAAAAGCCCCTTTGACACATAGGAGAATTGGAGACGGTGTCTTATGAAATGATTTCACCCCCAATACTGAAAAAATTATCTTTTGGGCACTGAGTATGATTTAGCAAATCCAAGCACTCTATATAATATATATCCATGTATATGAGAGTTAGGCGTTATGTGAGCCTGCAAATGTCGCCAAATAACGGCTTCTGGGTATGGGAAAGATGCAGCCAGCAATACCAAACCCCGTAACTATTGCTTTCTATGGAGAGGAAAATGCTAACTAAGAGCAGTCTGTACAGTGCATAGAGTGAGCTGAAAATGGTGTTCACAAGGCAATAGAGTGAAATATATGTAACATGGTCATGTGATTTTAGAAGCCAATGAGAGTCCTACACCTTAGCAATGACGTTTTTAACACTTCTCTGTGCTCTGCACTGATTGGATGGCCGCCAAAAGTGCAGAAAGATGATTGGATGGCCGCCAAAAGTGCAGAAAGGTGATTAGATGGCCGCCAAAAGTGCAGAAAGATGATTGGATTGCCTCCAAAAGTGCAGAAAGGTGAATGGATGGCACCAAAAGTACAGAAAGGTGATTGGATGGCCGCCAAAAGTGCAGAAAGGTGATTGTATGGTGCCAAAAGTGCAGAAAGGTGATTGTATGGTGCCAAAAGTGCAGAAAGCCGCTGAAAACGAAACTGAAAAAGGTATGTCGAACTAGAACTGTAAATTGTTCTGTTTGGTTCGAGTTCTAAAAAATTGAGAAGCTCTACTCGAGCTTAACTTTTCTAGAACTCTTCGATCAACACTATTCTGGACTACTAGGTTATAGGCGCAATGGGTGGTCACAAATGATTCATGCCATTTCACTTGGAATACTTTTAGGGCAGGGGTGTCAAACTCATTTTCACTGAACTCCAGATGGGTATTATGGTTGCCCTTCAATGGCCATTGGTGGGTGTCTAGGATGTCTAGGTAGGGCTGGGTAGAAAATAGTTTGTTTGCCCTCTCACCACATATCTTTAGATTTCCGATAGACAATTTGTAAGTCCCATGGGGTGCCCGGATCCAGTCACAGAAAAAAGGGCATAGGCGGAACAATCCAAACGAGAAGGTTATCCAACATGGCCGAGGGCGGATAGAAAAAAAGTGGTTGAAAACTTTAAAACTTAATTCCACATTAATTAAAAGGAAGGCAAAATGGTGATATATGAACACCATGCATCTGGCTCTCAGACTGACGCGTTACAGACTAAACAAGTCCGAAATGTGTCATTCGATAGCCAGAGGCATGTTGTTCACATATCATCATTTTTCCTTCCTTTTAATTAATATGGAATAACATTTAAAAGTTTTTGACCATTTTTTTTTTTCAACCCTCGGTCGTGCTGGAGCACCTTTCCTTTTGGAGGGCTGGGTAGAGCCAGGGGCGCCAACTGGGCAGTACTGACAGTATTCCCGTCAGGTGCCTGTCAGGGGCCCACTGATATGGGGCAAGATAGGAACTGATAGGGGCAGTGGTGTAACTAGCATTCATAGAGCCCCGTAGCAAAATAAGCCAGGGCCCCAACACCTTTGAGGGGAAACTCAAGCAGCAGCATAGGCAGTAATAATTAAAGCTATAGATATAATGATATATATGAGAGAACCCTCATAGTAGTGGTAGGTAGTAAAAAACCCATTATCTACAAAATGGACCAATGTTCTTTCACCTGAGAGGGCCCCATAAAGCTCTGGGCCCCATAACAGCAGCTATGCTACTACAGCATATTAACACACCTATAACAAAGGGGGGGCCCATATATTTTGGCTGTATGGGGCCCTGAAATTACTATGGGCAGTCCTGGGTAGAGCAGTGCCACTACTTGTGAGTTGCTGAACAGGGCGGTGTAGAGGTGTACACATCTAAGATAGCGCCCAATCCTTGTGTTGGCACCACTACCTCTGCCATGCTTGTTGTATCAAGGCTCTTTGGAAAAAATGATTTCATGTAAAGCCCCCTCAAAAGACAAGGGGACATTCTCTTTGGAATCTGGAGGAAAAAGGAATGAAAAGTGCTCTTCACCATGAGAACTGTAAATCTGTGGAATAGGCCGCCTGAGGAAGCTGGTCACAGCAGGAACAGTTTATGAGGGTTTAAGAAAGGATTAGATAACTTCACCTGAAACTAAAGAATATTAAAAAGTATGTAGCCATGTAAAATTCTAGATCCAGTTTGATGGTGACTCTGGGATCAGGAATGAAATCTTCCTCAGAGCAGATTGCTTCTTGCCTTATGGGTTTCAAAGCTTTCATCAGTAGAGGAAACTAGGCTTAAACTCCTTGTTTCCCTCCCTTCACCCACATTTTACACACTCTTGGTTGAACTTGATGGACATATGTCTTTTTTCAACCGTACTAACTATGGAACTATGTAACCCTTACGATTGGCCTATGATGGAGCATGGTACCATTTTTTTCGTTAGTTGTGTTAGGTTTCAGACATATGGAGGTACAGTGTAGTCTATGTGAGCAGTGAGACTGTGGAATTCTCTGCCAGAGGGACTTGTCATGGTGAATTCAGATAACATAGGTTCAAAAAAGGTTTAGAATGCATTTCTGGAGCTTAATAATATAACAAGTTTTAGTGTCTAGGATTCCAGAGAGGGGTCATTGATCCAGGGATTTTTCCTGATTGCCAGATTGGAGTCAGGAAGAGAATTTTCCCTAAAATGAGGACAATAGCTTCCTACGCTCATTGGGGATTTTTGCCTTCCTCTGGATCAACACCTTAGCACAACAGGCTGAACTAGATGGACGTCTTGTCTTTTTTTAGCCTTACAAACTATGAAACTATGAAACAATATCTGTCAACCCTTACGATTGGCCTATGATGGAGCATGGTACCATTTCTTTGGTTAGTTCTGTTAGGCTTCAGATATATAGAGGTACAGTGTAGTCTATGGGAGCAACAATATCTGTCAACCCTTACGATTGGCCTATGATGGAGCGTGGTACCATTTTTTTTGTTGGTCCTGTTAGGCTTCAGACATATGGAGGTACAGTGTAGTCTATGGGAGCAACAATATCTGTCAACCCTTACGATTGGCCTATGATGGAGCATGGTACCATTTTCTTGTTGGTCCTGTTAGGCTTCAGACATATGGAGGTACAGTGTAGTCTATGGGAGCAACAATATCTGTCAACCCTTACGATTGGCCTATATGGACATGGTACCATTTTTTTTGGGTCTTGTTAGGCTTCGACATATAGTTAGTTTTAGTTTTTTTGGGGAAACAATATCTGTCAACAGTGCTCATGAACCCATCAAGGCAGGCAATGCTAATCATCTCAGGTAAGGTTGGGTACACATGGTCTGGTGATCACATGGTTTTCAAAGCTTTCATCAGTAGAGGAAACTAGGCTTAAACTCATTGTCTCCCTCCCGTCACCCACATTTTCCCCACCCTTTTTTTGAACTTTATGGACAATGTTTTTTTTTTACTGTACTAACATTTAAAACCCTTACATTGGGCCTATATGGAGAGGTCCCAAATTTTTTGGTTAGTTCTGAGGTTTCCCGAATATGGAGGTACAGTGTAGTCTATGGAAACAACAATATCTGTCAACCCTTACGATTGGCCTATGTTGGAGGGGTACCTTTTTTTTGGGTTGTTCTGTTGGGGCTTCAGAAAAAGGGGTAATGATTTATGGAACAACAATAACTGTCAACCCTTACGATTGGCCTATGATGGAGCGTGGTACCATTTGTTTTGTTGGTACTGTTAGGCTTCAGACATATGGAGGTACAGTGAAGTCTATGGGAACAACAATATCTGTCAACCCTTACGATTGGCCTATAATGGAGCGTGGTACCATTTTTTTGTTAGTTCTGTTAGGCTTCAGATATATAGAGGTACAGTGTAGTCTATGGAAACAAAAATATCTGTCAACCCTTACGATTGGCCTATGATGGAGCGTGGTACCATTTTTTTGTTAGTTCTGTTAGGCTTCAGAAAAAAGAGGTCGTGATCTATGGAAACAACAATATCTGTCAACCCTTACGATTGGCCTATGATGGAGCATGGTACCATTTCTTTGGTTAGTTCTGTTAGGCTTCAGACATATGGAGGTACAGTGAAGTCTATGGAAACAACAATATTTTAAACCCTTAGTTTGGCCTATAAGGGCTGGTCCTTTTTTTTGGTTAGTTCTGTTAGGCTTCAGACATATGGAGGTACAGTGAAGTCTATGGAAACAACAATATCTGTCAACCCTTACGATTGGCCTATGATGGAGCATGGTACCATTTCTTTGGTTAGTTCTGTTAGGCTTCAGACATATGGAGGTACAGTGTAGTCTATGGGAGCAACAATATCTGTCAACCCTTACGATTGGCCTATGATGGAGGGGGTCCCAATTTTTGTTGCCTGTTAGCTTCAGACATATGGAGGTACAGTGTAGTCTATGGGAGCAACAATATCTGTCAACCCTTACGATTGGCCTAAAAGGAGCTGTACCATTTTTGTTTTTCTGTTGGGTTCGACATATGAGTACAGTGTATCTATAAAAACAACAATACTGTCCCCAAAAACCCTTTACTTTTTGGTAATTGGCAGGGTACCTTTTCTTTTAAGTTTGTTAGGCTTCAGTTAATGAGGTACAGGTAGTTTTGGGAACAAAAATTTTGTCAACCTTAAAGGTATGATGGAGGGTACCATTTTCTTGTCTAGCATCCTCCAACCTTTTCAATATTTCTGCTAGATTCCTTTAAGTACTCTGCCCCTTTTCCCAAGCACAAAATTGACACTAGACTCCTTCATTTTTAATGATTTGAAAATATTTTAAAGTGACTTCGTTGATTGTTTTTTTTTTTTTTCAAAACAGGAAATTTAAACATGATAAAAATCCACCTGAAGGAAACGGGATTTCACCAAATTGGGGTTTAAAAATGTCTTCTGGGGCCAAAAAGGGGAGGGCGTCTTACAGAGGCACGAAAAGCAAACTCCCCGCTACTTCGCCTCCATAATTGTAGTAAATTATGCAGAATTTCATGGGTGCAGGGCGTCTGCTTTAAAGGGAAAGTAGAAATTAAAAATAATGTGAATTAAAAATCGACTATAAAAGACAAACATTAGTATGACAGCCATTCATGCAATATACTGCACCTTCTATGGGGACTCAATCCACCATACATCAACGTATACTTCTAACTATTTGAAAAGTCACTCAACTTGTTTTAAAGGTGTCATGGCTGGTGCCTGTGGACGTGCCCATGTACCTTCTCACTGTACTATCTAGCGTCCCACTCTGCCCGTCTGCCAGCTCCTTACATCAGCATCCTCTCTAGGACAGAAACTATGCACCAAATTGCTCACTAAGCTCCACTAAATGCACCAACAAATTGGCAAGGTAAAAAGGGAGAGGAGCACTTAAAGGGGTCGTCTCACCAAATTCATTAGTTATAAACGTATAGGCAAGGGTAAATGAAGATTATTATAAAATACATTGCTGTTCTGATTTTGCTTCGTTTCAGAGTTAGAGCAGATCCTATCTCCTGCGTGTGTACTCAAGCTTCCTTATGTTACCGACCACCTCTCTCTCTGCTTTTATGGCTCCAGCAGCCCTGTCTGACCATGGTGATGTCACTTCCTGCTGTGTGTTATCAGTAGAACAGAAGCTAGTTAAATTTTGTAACTGACAAACTTTAACCTTTTAGTGCTCTGTAGTCTTCTGTCAGAGCTGTAGACCTGCCAACAGCCTGAACAGGAAGTGGGAGCTTGAAGCTGTAGAACTACTCACATCCTGAACAGGAAATAGCAGCCTGGAGCTGTAGAACCACCCACATCCTGAACAGGAGTTGGGAGCCTGAAGCTGTAGAACTGCCCACAACCTGAGCAGGAAGTGGGAGACTGAAGCTGTAGAACCACCCATAACCTGAACAGGGAGTGGGAGACTGAAGCTGCAGAATGGACCAGAGCCTGAATAGGAAGTGTGAGCCTGAAGCTGTAGAACCACTCACAGCCTGAACAGGAAGTGGGAGTCTGAAGCTGTAGAACTGCCAACGGCCTGCACAGAAAGTAAGAGCCTGAACCTGGTTGTTAAGAGCAGGCTCTGTGAAACAGCATGGTGAGAATACCCCTTTAAGTAGACTCTGAAAAGCTGAGTGGCACTTGCTGGTCTTTTAAATAAGGCATGCACCACCAGCTTTCCAAGAGCCAATGCACTAGGACCTGGGCCTTTTTAAGGTCTCCTCCCTCTTTCATCGTCACCAGTTTGGTGGTACTTTCATTGGAGTTTAGAGAGAAATATTGTGTATGTTTTACAGTTTTGACCCATGGTTTGTTCCTGACCCTTCGTTCGGCTGCTGTCTGCCCTAATCATCTGCTTGTGACCCTTTTACTATTGAACGCTACCTGCCCTGACCTTCTGCAGTGACCTGGCCCTGAAAACAGGGCTTGTGCACTGAGCCTGAGGTTGGGAGGGAGGAAAATAGACAAAGCACAGCACAGGATCCTGGGACTTGTAGTTTTACATGAAAAAGGGAAAAAAAACTTCCATAGGGCTGCAGAGAAGAAAGCTACATACAGCACAGAAAAAGCACTAAGTAGCACAGAAAACATCACAGGGAGATGAATGAAGACTCAATAAGTTGTATGCGATTTTATTTTCTTCTATTGGTCCACTGGACAACCACTTCAAAAACAAGGGACAAGAAAAGTGGAAGAAGACTGTGTAAAGGATGGACACGGAATAGCAAGTGAAGAAAAAAGAAGACCTTCTGGGCAGTGCAATGACCATGATAATCATAACTGTTACAAATGAGAGGGACTCTCCCACCATTTCATCCTCTTCTGCTTATTGAGCCAGCAGGATTCTCTATGTCATGTCTGTCTTGTTGTCTGTGTTTGTTTGGGGTGGTTGTTTGACAACGTCTCAGGATCCTTACTTGCCAACTGACCTGGCCATGCACCTAAGCTCGTTGGGCCTCCATAAGGGTGTGTCCACTCGGCAGTGACAAAATACCGGTCGGATTCTGTTTTAAGAATTCAGCCATATTTTATCATCTTTTGGATGTTTTTGGGGGACGGTTCTGTCTGCAATTTGCTCATTCGCCCACCCCCCCTCAATCATTTAAATGCACAACTTCTGACCCAAAACTGGGCGGAAGACTGTGCATGTTGAAAGTTTTTCGGAATGCCAGCAGTGTCAAAAAAACGTCCGGCAGAAAATCCATTCAGTGTGGACTACTGAACGGATTTTCAAATCCGAAAAAACATCTAAAAATATGACCAAAAACCTTGCCATGTGGACTGACCCTAAACCTTAGCTGAAAATGGCAGCCTGTGCAGAATATAGAAGTATGGGTTTTGTCTAGTTCTGCTGTGTTGGATTGCTCTGTACTGTCTATTATTAGTTTAATCATGTCAAGAAAAAGTGTCTTGTTTCTAGTCTCAGTCTTGTTGATCTAGTATTGGAATTTATAGCTTTTGAGAATTCTAGATTTAATGTTTATTTAGTGTCTGTTGGGCATTGCCCAGGACTCGCTGGGTCTTAAAGCCACTTGGTGTTTTAGGGTCAGTTACAGCTTAGGGACATATTTGAGGGAAAGGTGTTAGGGGCCATTTACACTGCAATGGACAAATATTTGTCCGGTTTGTGTGCCGTCCCCACGGCCACGCGGAAGGGGGGGGGAGTGGCTTTTCTCCACAATGAGCGGAGAAAAGCCCTCCCTTCACACTCACATGCTCATATTCCGTCCGAAAACCGAACGGAAGAATGTGCATGTAGAATGTTTTTCGGGGCAGCTGGCGGTTTGTGGGAACTTCTGCACGGGTTTTCCATAGAAACCAGGTGTGTGTTCGTTTGCGGCCGGTTTTTCAGACGTTTTGCAAAACAGCAAACCGTCTGAAAAACCGCCCGCAAACCCTTGCCGTGGGGACATGCCCTTAGGGTTGAGTCAAGGATAGAGGTTCCAGTGTTAGGGACAGTGTCAGGGACATTTAGCTAGGGAATGTTTTTACTATTAGGCTATGTTCACACGGCTTATTTTGGGACGGATTTCAGCCTGTAATTCGCGCCTTACTGCGCTCATTACGGCTGAAATCCGTCCCAGTCATTACAGTAATCCACATTTCTCATAGAGAACTATGGATTCTGTTTCCTCTCCCTGCTCGCGAAATACGGCGAGCGGGGAGAAAGTGACATGTCAATTATTCACGGCGGTATATGCGCCATGGATAATGAATGTCTATGGGGCCGGCGGGCCGCCGGCCCCCCACGCCTCGACCCCACTCCCGAGCACACGGCGTAATTGCGGGCGAAATCCGTCCCGCAATTACGCCGTGAATAAGTCATGTGAACTCGGCCTTACGCTCACATTCCTGGAGTGTACCCGCATCTCCACCAAATTGTGCACCTGTCTTTGCCCGCCTGCTGTCCATTTGCCAAATCATCTTTCATTCATTGATAAGCTTCATATTGCCTTTTCATGTCAATGCTCTAAAAGTAAGTGTGCATCTTGTGCTGCTTGTTGCTTGGAGTCCACCAGCTACGTTGCAATAACCCTCCCATTTATTGAAGACATCTATGTTACTAATTCGGGTCAAGTTCATCGAGTTCAATATTCTCAGTTTGTTTTTATATTTTATTGACAAGTAAAGTAACCTAATGTAACATCTACTACAAATGACATAAGAAGAAGCCTCTATGATGCACCATGTTATATCCCGGGAGGAGGAGGAGCTCCCTAGGCTTATTTATTAGCCTCTATTTAATGCCAATACTAATGGTTGGAAAAGTCAACTTAATGTTCCATTTTGCATTGACCTTAAGCATGTTGTAATATGTACATAAACTATACTTTTGTTTTTTGCCTCTCAGCGCCTCTTGCATTAACTTTGGAAAAATTTCAAATTAAAAAAACTGTAACTGTGAAAATGCAGTCATATGCCAAAATAATTTTAAGATCCCAGAGAAAACTGTTATCTAATTAAGCAATGCAACCTGACAAAACAGTCACCACTCTCCATCACCTGAGGCACAAGGAAAATGGCCGCTGCGAAGAGGAAGATGCTAAAATGTCAGCGAGAGGATTCAGAAAGCCGCCGTACAGCCCATCCCGGGATCTGCTTTATGTTCAGCCAAATGCTCCATTATTTGTTTGCAACATATTTTTCACAATTTTAAAGTGTATTTTATTTGCTTGAATGAAGGTTAATGTATGTTCTACCAGTCTGAGGAGCTGGAAGGGACGCTCAGCGGAGACGAGGCCTTAAGTGGCAATCAAAAGTTGCCCTTTTCATCTCTTAGACTTTATAGTCATTTCACTGGATGTTGTTATTAAAGGGGTCGTCTCACTACAGGGATCGCTGCTTTTTTTTGTTAAAGATCTTGTAAAAACAAGTCACTTTGCAATATATGTCCATTAACAGTTGTCCTAACCTATTCCTAGATGTCCCCTCTTGTATGGGGCTGCATCAGCTACCTCAGGTTACTATAGACTACAGACCAATTTTGATCTATTCTGGAAGTTTGCCAGCACTTGGTCACTAAATGCTTACAGAACCTGTTCAATCCTCACCATGATAGGCTGCAGCACTGGTCGCTATAGCTACAGACCTGTTTTCAATCTCATCCTGAGTAGATGCTGGCCAGCACTGGTCTCGCTATAGCTACAGACCTGTTTGATCTCTCCTGATAGGAGCCTGCCAGCGGCGGTTGCTATAAGCCACTAGACCTGTTTGAATCTATTCTGATAGGGCTGCCAGCACTGGTGCACATATAGCACAGACCTTTTTGATCTCTCCCTGATAGGCTTCCCCAGCACTGGTGCTATAGCTACAGACCGTTTAATCTCGTCATGTGATCAGGCTGCCAGCACGGTTGCTAAGCACAGTCCTGGCTTCTACTGCAGCATAGTAGAAGCCAGTAAAACACGGCCCCTGAATTTCAAAATGAAACCCAGAAAACAGGGACTGAGGTCAGAGGAAACAATGTAGTCAAACAACCCCCTTTACGGATCACTACAATTAAGAACATTGTTGTTCCGAAATGCGTCAGTGGTGTCTGCTCTGTGGAATCATTATGTTGCTAAGCTACAGACCTTTTTGCGAACTCTCCTGATAGGCTGCCATCACTGGTCCGCTATAGACAACAGACCTTTGAACTCTCCTGATAGCTGCCAGCACTGTTGCTCTAGATACACACTTGTTGATCTCACCTGATAGGTTGCCAGTGCTGGGTCCCTGTCACGCTTCTGAAGGAGAGGATGGGGTCCACGGGTCCCCCACGAGAGTTGGAAAAAGTCTAACCAGGACAGAGTCAAAAGGGGCCGCTTACTTCACCATGCCCGCCGAAAAGCGGGAAGGATTTACTGCAGGAAACCCCCCAGGTCCTATACCTGAGGTAGACCCGGCGGTGACGCCAAAAAGGACGACACAAGCAGGCTGAACAAGTGGCGGGGTGGCAGGCACGGCGGGAACAAGTCAGCAGCAAGGTCAGGCAGGTGGAAAATAGAAACAGAAGGGTAGAAGGGGAGTGGCGGGTGAAGTTCCCAAAGAAAACACGTTGACAAGGACACCAACAACTGGGCGCGGGAACGGAACGGCACCCCTTAAAAAAAGTCCCGCAAGGATTAGATTAAAGGGAGCACTTTACCTTTGTGCGCTGGCCCTTTAGCCCCCCGGGAATGATGTGTGGGCCCCCAGGGGGGGAGAAAATGCGGGAGCCCCCTGTGAGAGGAAGCAGGATGGGAGCAGTGAGCACGGGACAGGCAGGAGCGGGGAGCGAACAGCCCCCTGAACGCAAGTGGGAACCACCAGCAGCCGGGTAACGGGCGTGCCTCGGAGGGGGAAAGGACCCAGCACGGCGGTTACAGTCCCTATTCTACAAAAAGTTTTTCCTGATAAGTGCCGCGTTGGTTGCTTATACAACCGTTTGATCTCTCCTGATAGCTGTCAGTGCGGTCGCTATAGCACAGACCTGTAAATTCTCCTGATAGCAGGCCCGCTGGGTTTCTATAGCCCCAGACCTGTTACACTCTCTGATAGGCTGCAGACACTGGTCACTATAGTTTTCAGACCATTTTATCCCTCCTGAAGGCGCCAGCACTGGGCGCTATAGCCAAGACCTGTTCAACTCTCCTGATAGGCGCAAGCACTGGTCTCTGAGCTCAGACCTGTTTTATCTCTCATATGGTTCCAGCACTGGTTGCTATAGCTACAACCAGTTTTATCCTCATTATAGGCTTGCAGCACTGGTTCTATAGCTACAGACCCGTTTGACTCTCTTGATGGCTTCCAGTGCGGTCCCCTATAGCTACAGACCTGTTCAATCTCCATATAGGCTGCCAGCACTGGTTGCTATGCTACAGACCATTTGAACTCTTATAGGTGCCAGCACTGGTTGCTATCTCAGACCTCCGACTCTCCCGATGGATGCCACACTGGTTGCTATACAAAGACCTTTCGCCCACAGTAGTACCGCAAAGCCCGTAAATGCCCTGTTTTTAAAGAAACGATAAAACGGGGACTGGGGTTAAGATAAATATGATTTTGGAGAAGACTTGTGTTCACCTGTGTTAGGACAGCAAAAAATAAGTATTCTGTACTGTACAACTGTCCCAGCCTAAAACTGCACTTGGAGAGGACACTAAAAGACCCATATAGTTCATTTACATATTTACAATAAAATACGTACAAAATATACATAAAATAATAATAAAAAATAGTAATATAAAAACTATGAGGGGATCTTTTAGAAGAGACTAGGAGTATTCTTCGGAAAACGGGCACAACATCCCTTTTTTAGACCCTTTTTAAAGGGGTTTTGCTCACTACAGGGATCGCTGCTTTTTTGTTAAAGTTTTGCAAAAAAAAGTCACTTTGCAATATGTGTCCATTAATAGGTCCAACCTATTCCTTTATCCCCCTTGTATGGGCTGATCAGCTCCCCCAGGTCGCTAAGCTACAGACCTGTTCAATCTCTTCGATAGGCTGCCACACGGTTCTTTAGCTACAACTTAACAAAATTTTCCCTGAAGGCCAAAACGGGTTTTTAATAAACTACAAACTTTAAACAAACTTCCTGATAGGCGCCAGCACGGTTTTTATAACCACAACCTGTTTTTATTCTCCCATAGGGGCCACCTGGTTTCTAAGCACAGCCCCGTTCCATCTCTCCTGATAGGCGCCAGCCTGGTTGTATAGCAAACCTGTTTGTTATTCTGATAGGGCCAGCATGGTTACTAACTACA
The DNA here is from genome assembly GCA_025379985.1 of Phyllomedusa bahiana. NCBI lineage: Eukaryota > Metazoa > Chordata > Amphibia > Anura > Hylidae > Phyllomedusa > Phyllomedusa bahiana. The sequence goes on from JAODAL010035854.1 coordinate 17,264, forward strand.
GACCTGCCCCATCTCTCCGATAGGCTGCCACAGGGTTATATAGCTACGCCTGTTCATCCCCCCTATGGGCTGCCAGCACGGTTGATAGTTTCAGACCGGGCTTCCACGCAGCTAGTGGAACCAGTAAACTGCCCCTGAATTCAAAGTAAAACCAAGAAAAACGGATTGAGGAGATGAATAAATGTAGTGAAAACAACCCCTTTTAAAGAATTAGGGGCCCCTTGGGCAGAGCACTGCGGGGGCCCACCCAAAATACATGAAATCACACTTGGCCATCCCCTTTGCCCCTCCAACCCACATAATTATCACCCACTTAGCCCGGGAAAACCCGGGCACCTGCCACCTACAAGCTTTTTGGGCGGGGCGGGGAGCCTTTGGCCCCCTTTCCCCACCAGGGTTTTTTTAACTGTTTTCACATCCTAAAAACAACAAACATTTAAAATAAGAAAAACCAACCGGGGATCCGGGGTATTTTCTTGTATTCCTGGAAACAAAATACAACCCGGGGCCCCATACTTGGGGCCCCCGGGCAACTGCCTAGTGTGCCCAATGAAAAAGATGGCCCTGCCTCTGTTCACCCAGATGTAGCTTGACTTAGGTTTGCTCCTGCTACTCTAAATTTCCCATCCACTCCAAGATTAGCTGACTTCCTGTGAAATTGGGCTAATTGACATAAGGAAATTAGATTGCATGCCCCAGTAGAGACAGGGACAGATGTGAGTGCATCCCCTGTACAGTCGCACAGCTCAGCTGAGAATATAATTATATATAATTAATTAGTAATAGCAATACCTTATACATTTTAAAAATGCCTTTTAAAATTACCAAGAACACTTAAGAACGGGGAGATTTTTTTCTTGCAGGAAGCTTTTTAAAATTTATCAATTCCCTGCTCAAAATTCCCCCCCCCCCCCCCCCCCCCCCCCCCTCCATTCCCATCTGAAATTGTTGCACTGAAGACATTATCATTAGAAAATAATGGTAGGAAAGAAAAAAGTGATTCATTCTGGATCAAAAAGGGTTTTGGGCGAAGGACGCATTGTATCCGCTGATGGGGGAAAGCTTTTTTCCTTGTATTAAACCCCCGGTTTTCCCCGGGGAAAGTTTTTTTCCTCTATTCTTAATAAATTGTTGCAAGCAAAAAAAATGTATATAAATACAAACACTACAAGTAGCTGTGAACAGTGACAGTGAGGAAAGCTGTGTGCAAGTAATTGTTTCCCTGTAGCTTGCCCCTGTGTCGTACTGTGACGGGAGCATAATTGTATAACACATTGCTGACCTGGCACAGGAGGGCACATCTCAAAGCCATTATGTAGGGTGGAACATCAGCCGGTTAAGAGTTTAACTGATAAATGCTACAACAGGCGGGGTTCCTGGTATTTTCTAGTCCAGAAACATAAGAGGCCGGAAAATAAGCTTAAAACTCTACGTGTCATTAGAAAAAGCATTCTCAAAACCCTTAGTATTAAAGGGTCGTCTCATACGGGGGCCGCTGCTTTTTTGTTAAAGATCTTTCAAAAACAAGTCACTTTGAAAAGTGTCCATTAAAAAAGTGTCCACCTATTCCTAATATCCCCTTTTATGGCTGCATCAAATCCTCCCGGCCATAGCTACAGACCCGTTTATTCCTCCGAAGGCTGCCGCCTGGGTTTATACTCAGACCTGTTGACTCCCGTTTGGCTCCAGCCCCCGGGGCTATAGCTACGACCTGTTCATCTTCCTGATAGGCTGCAGCTGTGGGGTATTACTCAACCTTTTGATTTTCCTTAGGGGGAGCACTGGTACATAACTAAGAGGGTTCTCTTCTGAAAAGGCCCACACTGGTTGATAGCTAAGACCCGTTTTTCTTTCCCCTTATAAAAGGGTGCCAATGGCTATATAAAAAATTTTAACTTCCCGATAGGGTGCAGCATGGTTGTATAGCTACGACCCTTTAATTCTCCGATAGGCTGCCAGCCTGGTTTTATAGCTCAGATGTTAATCTCTCCTATAGGGTTCCACCATGGGGCCATATCTAAGACCTGTTTTTCTCTCCCTTAGGCGGGCCCGCCTGGTTGATGCACAACCGTTAACCTCCCGATAGGCTAGCATGGTTTTTCTATATTTTCAGACCTGTTATCCTCCTGATAGGCTGCAGACTTTGGGGTTTTAAAGCTACAGCCTGTTTTATCTCTCCCATAGGCTTTTCCCGATGGGGGATATAGCTACAGACCTGTTTGATTCTCCGTAGGTGCCAGCATGGGGCTATAGCTCAGACCTGTTGATCTCTCCTGATAGGGTGCAGCTGGTTGCTTAGTACAGACCTGTTTTGTTTCCTAAAAGGGCCCAAACCTTGGTTGTATAACACGACCCGTTCATCCTCCTGATAGGGGCCAATGGTTGCTAAGTAAGACCGTTTTATCTTCCTTATAGGGTGCCAGCACTGGGCCCATAACTACAGACCTGTGACTCTCCTGATAGGCTGGCACTGGGTTTTAAAGCTACAGACCGTTTTAAATTTTTCCCCGATAGGCTGCCAGCACTGGTTGATATACTACAGCCTTTTGAAACTCTCCTGTAGGCTGCCAGCACTGGTTGATATAGCTTCAGACCTGTTAGATCTCTCCTGATAGGCTGCTAGCATGGTTGCTATGCTACGACCTGTGTGATTTTTCCCCTGATAGGCTGGCAGCACTGGTCGTTTATAGCTAAAAGACCTGTTCGATCTCTCCTGATAGGCTGTCAGCTAGGGTCGCTATAGCTACAGACCTGTTTGATCTCTCCTAATAGGCTGCCAGCTCTGGTTGCTATAGCTACAGACCTGTTCAATCTCTCCTGATAGGCTGTCAGCACTGGTTACTATAGCTACAGACCTGTTCAATCTCTCCGTATAGGCTGCCAGTGCTGGTTGCTATAGCTACAGACCTTTTTTTTATCTCTCCTGATACGCTGCCAGCACTGGTTGCTATAGCTACAGACCTGGCTTCTACTGCAGCCTATTGGAAACCAGTAAACACGCCCCTGAATTCAAAATGAAAACAAGAAAACAGGATTGAGGTGAGATAAATCATTGTTGTGAGACAACCCCTTTAATGACCAAAATGTGGAATTATGTTATTAAAGGGGTTTTCCGGTTCATTTCTTTTCTTTAATGAATAAGGCTCACTATAGCCTAGACAGTGTGTATAGACTTTATTGAATTCATTTGCATTTTATATTGCAACGACTGGAGGTAGTGGATCCACTAGGCCACCGCAGGCGAGGGTATAAGCCGCACCAGGGAGCAGAGTCTATGGGGACACTGTTTTCCCCAGACACTGCCACTCGGCAGGATGGTCTTGCTGTGGCAGGTGACCCTCAGGTCGCTACTAGTGATGAGCAAATAGTAAAATGTGCGAGTCGAAACTGGAACTTTAGTGAGTTCGGTTTGAGGTTCGACTTGAACTCGAACCCCATTAAAGTTAATGGGAGAAGATGTTCGGGTTAATTTTTATAGCTATACAGGTGAGGAGAAGCTGGAATTACCATCCATAACAGTACAGCAACACTAGGCGCCTTATACGCCGGGCACGACACATTGGGATGCGCCTAAAAATGATACGCTGTGCGCCCCCATAACACAACGCGCCTCCATAACACAACGCGCCTCCATAACACAACGCGCCTCCATAACACAACGCGCCTCCATAACAAACGGCCTCCATAAAAAAACGCGCCTCCATCCCCCAAACGCGCCCCATAACAAAAGCCCCCTCCATAACACAAGCGCCTCCATACCACAATGCGCCAATCGAGGGGCATTACATGAACTAGTGATGATATATTGTGCACTTTGAAAGGAGCATTACATACACTGCCAATGATACGCTATGTGCCACAATTTGCGCAATGCGCCTTTTTTATAACTGACGCCAGATTATTGAGAGGATCGTACTTTCTGGCGCACTTTACAAAACAACATATAGGCTGGTGGGAGGCCCTGACTACATATAGGCTGGTGGGAGGCCCTGACTACATATAGGCTGGTGGGTGGCCCTGACTACATATAGGCTGGTGGGAGGCCCTGACTACATATAGGCTGGTGGGAGGTCCTGACTACATATAGGCTGGTGGGAGGCCCTGACTACATATAGGCTGGTGGGAGGCCCTGACTACATATAGGCTGGTGGGAGGCCCTGACTACATATAGGCTGGTGGGAGGCCCTGACTACATATAGGCTGGTGGGAGGCCCTGACTACATATAGGCTGGTGGGAGGCCCTGACTACATATAGGCTGGTGGGTGGCCCTGACTACATATAGGCTGGTGGGGGGCCCTGACTACATATAGGCTGGTGGGAGGCCCTGACTACATATAGGCTGGTGGGAGGCCCTGACTACATATAGGCTGGTGGGAGGCCCTGACTACATATAGGCTGGTGGGAGGCCCTGACTACATATAGGCTGGTGGGAGGTCCTGACTACATATAGGCTGGTGGGTGGCCCTGACTACATATAGGCTGGTGGGAGGCCCTGACTACATATAGGCTGGTGGGTGGCCCTGACTACATATAGGCTGGTGGGTGGCCCTGACTACATATAGGCTGGTGGGAGGCCCTGACTACATATAGGCTGGTGGGAGGCCCTGACTACATATAGGCTGGTGGGTGGCCCTGACTACATATAGGCTGGTGGGTGGCCCTGACTACATATAGGCTGGTGGGTGGCCCTGACTACATATAGGCTGGTGGGAGGTCCTGACTACATATAGGCTGTTGGGGGGCCCTGGCTACATATAGGCTGGTGGGAGACCCTGACTACATATAGGCTGGTGGGAGGTCCTGACTACATATAGGCTGGTGGGAGGTCCTGACTACATATAGGCTGGTGGGAGGTCCTGACTACATATAGGCTGGTGGGTGGCCCTGACTACATATAGGCTGGTGGGAGGCCCTGACTACATATAGGGTGGTGGGGGGCACTGACTACATATAGGCTGGTGGGAGGCCCTGACTACATATAGGCTGGTGGGAGGCCCTGACTACATATAGGCTGGTGGGTGGCCCTGACTACATATAGGCTGGTGGGAGGCCCTGACTACATATAGGCTGGTGGGAGGCCCTGACTACATATAGGCTGGTGGGTGGCCCTGACTACATATAGGCTGGTGGGTGGCCCTGACTACATATAGGCTGGTGGGAGGCCCTGACTACATATAGGCTGGTGGGAGGCCCTGACTACATATAGGCTGGTGGGAGGTCCTGACTACATATAGGCTGGTGGGAGGTCCTGACTACATATAGGCTGGTGGGTGGCCCTGACTACATATAGGCTGGTGGGAGGTCCTGACTACATATAGGCTGGTGGGAGGCCCTGACTACATATAGGCTGGTGGGAGGCCCTGACTACATATAGGCTGGTGGGAGGTCCTGACTACATATAGGGCTGGTGGGGTGGCCTTGACTACATATAGGCTGGTGGGGGCCTTACTACATATAGGCTGGTGGGAGGGCCTGACTACATATAGGCTGGTGGGGGCCCTACTAAAATATAGGTGGTGGGAGGCCCTGACTATATATAGGCTGGTGGAGGTCCTGACACATATAGGCCGGTGGGAGGTCCTGACTACATATAGCTGGGGGGAAAGGCCCTGACTACATATAGGCTGGTGGGTGTCCCTGACTACATATTGGATGTTGGGGGCCCTGACTACATATAGGCTGGTGGGAGGCCTGACTACATATAGGCTGGTGGTAGGTCCCTGACTACATATAGGCTGGTGGGTGGCCCTGACTAAATAGGCTTTTTTAGGTTTTGGGGCCCAATGACTACAAAGGCTGGGGGAAGCCTGAACATTTATGTTTTTGGCGGGGGATGGGCCCTGACCTTTTAAAGGTTGACCTGGTGGCGGCTTCCTGAAACCATATTATTGGCTGAAAAATGGCTGGGGGAAAAAGGCCCTTTGATACATTTTTACTGGTTGGGGGGGTCCATTACTACAAACTTGGGGCCCTAATCACAAAGGGTGTTAGGCCTGGACTAAAATTAAGGCTGGATGGAGCCCTCTCATTGGGTGGTGGGGGCCTAAACAATAGGCTGGGGGTAAGGGACTCCTTATTTAGCTGGTGGGTTGGTGAACACATTAGCTTTTGGTTGGGTGGCCCCAAACACTTTTTGGGGCTGTTGTGGGTTTCCCTGTTTTTCTATACTGGCTGGTGGGACCCCTGCACCTCAAAAGGTGGTTGGGAGGCCCTTTTACTAAAATAAGCGTTTGGGGGGGGCCTGTACTTCTGGGGGTGGGCCCTTGAACTACATTAGGGCGGTGGGGAGGTTTCCTGACAACATTAATTGGCTGGGGGGAGGGTGATACATATAGGGGGTGTGTGGCCTGTTATAACATAATATGAGTGCAAATGAATTAATTAATAAAGATAAATATAAAATAGATTTCAATGTATTGAAAAAAGTCGATCATTTAAAATTAAAGGAAATATATAGAAGATCTCAAAAGAAAGAAATATCAGCTATAAAAGGCCTTAAAAATACGGAGAAAATTAAACTCATTTTACATTAAATAAGCCACTGATGAGGTTGTACTGATGTTAATTTTTGTCTTTTTTAATACCAAAAATTTAAGATGTATTTTTGCTTCTTTCACCTTTTAGTCTATTTAGTATCTACAGCAAGAGCCAGCACAGCACAGGGCTTGCTGGGACCTGTGGTCCTCTAAGCAGGATTTCTATGTTCCCAGGGCTTATTTCGGGTCAAATTTACGTCCGCAAATACTTCACCAAATCAGCCTAAAATAATGAACAATTAGCTTAGAATTGATGCCAATGGAAAATACGGATGTATTTGCGGGCGTAAATACATCCGTAAATACGACCCGAAATAAGCCGTGTGAACATAGAAATCCTGCTTGGAGAACCACAGGTTCCAGCAAGCCCTGTGCTGTGCTGGCTCTTGCTGTATATACCAAAGAGAATAAAAGGTGAAAGCAGCAAAAATACATTTGTGTTCTTCACTGACATGCTTAATGATTTCTCGCTGTTTTCCAGCCTGTCTCGCATCGTAATACATGTTAGGTGCATTCCTTATGCGCCTAAGTTCCGCACTGCGCCTCACACACTGGCAAGGTGCAGGGAACTTTACACCGCATTTATGAGCGCACCCCGGGCGCAGACAGACATCAGATCTTCATACATGCCACCCTTAGAGTTTTAGACCTAAACAGTTTTCATACATGTGGCCCTTAATCTTTAGAATGTAATTGTGCTCCTTATTGTTTTCTCTATTATAAGTCATATCTTCTGCTGTTTTGTCAAGACAATTGATCCTATCAGATACGTATCGTGCGCAATGTATCGACACTCTATACTTGATGCCTACGGGGAAGAAAATGGATGAAAAACAGAAGGGAGAACCTTTGTGTGAGTCACTGTTAATTGCACTGACATTTCTCCAAAAATAATATGTCCTCTCTGGGGAGCAGCATCCACCAGAAAGGAGAGGCCAAGAGGAGGAGAATCTAACCTCTCAATGGATAATAAATGTAGCTGATGTATATGGGCTTTTATGCTTCTTTGTAAATGCTCGAGTGCCCCTATAATTATGCAGCCACGGTGCTCTCATAATTGTTTACCGTTTTTACCATAGTTAATGATTTTTCCAGCAGAACTTTCCACTCAAAGAAATCAAAAAGACAAAAAAAAAACTAGCAGCCCATCAATCACAGCCTTGAGGGACGAATTCATAAGCTGCAGCAATCTTTGGTTTAGCAACATTTTATGCTTTTTTGACTGTTATACTGGGTTCAGGAGATACATTGTATAGTATAATTGGGCAGCACGGTGGCTCAGTTGTTAGCATTGTTACCTTGTAGCAATGGGGTCCTGGGTCCAAATCCCACCAAAGACAACATCTGCAAGGAGGATGTATATTATCCCAGCGTTCACATGGGATTCCTCCAGGTCCCATATGTCAAACTTAAGGTCCATGGACCGAGTCTGGCCCACTATGTCCATTTACTGTATGCACTTTTCCATTAACTGCTATTATTAACCAGTGTAAACTAACAATCACACTCTAATAAAAATAAAAACACTAGTACTCAAAATCACAATTCTTTTATTAAATATTTCACTAATTTTACCGCTGTATAAAGCATTGGTGTGACCTCACTTCTAGAGAGAGTGCAAAGACGAGCAACTGAACTTTTAAGGGGAATGGAGCATCTTAGTTATGAGGAGAGGTTAGTAGAATTGAACTTATTTAGTCTTGAGAAAAGACGGCTCTGGGGGGGAAATGATTAATTTATATAAATATATCAATGGTCCCTACAAAAAGTATGGGGAAAAATTATTTTATGTAAAAACCATCAAAAGACAAGAGGACATTCCCTTCGACTAGAGAAAAAAGGATTCAATCTCCAGAGGAGAAAAGCGTTCTTCACTGTAAGAACTGTGAATCTGTGGAATAGCCGCCTGAGGAGCTGGTCACAGCAGGAACAGGTGAGGGTTTCAAGAAAGGCTTAGATACCTACCTGGAACTAAAGAATATGAATGTGTATGTAGCCATGTAAAATTCTGGATCCTGGCTGGTGGAGGCTCTGGGGTCAGAGATGGGGTCTCCACTGGAGCAGATTGGTTCTTGCCTTGTGTGTTTCAGGGCGTTCACCAGTGGTGAGGCTGGGCTTAAAGTCCTTATCTCCCTCCCTTCACCCACATTTTCCCCTTGGTTGAACTTGATGGACACGTGTCTTTTTTCAACCGTACTAACTATGTAACTAGTATTGGTATTTTATACCATTAGAGCATGCTTCGTTTACTGTATGTAGCCCTTAGGCAGAATCTGGCCCAACATCACATTTTATGTGGCATACAAGAACTTAGACACAGCAAGCAGGGATAGACAAAGTCTGAATGCACAAGGGCTGGTTTTCTACTTTCCACGGAGGATATAGCCAGCTCTTGGCAAATGTAGCACAGGGAGCAGGCACCATGTTGGATTTGTTGCTCTGAGGCAAGTCTCCACACACTCACAGGTAGTGGCACAACTCTGATAACCCTACACAGGCACCCTATGCACCCTCCAAGTTTGGAAGCTTAGTGGTAAAGAACCAAGTGACTTTTTACAGACCATGTGGCACCATAACATCTCTGGTGGAATAATTCGAGCTACTTTATCAGTAACCCAGAAAAAAGGTACATGCAGCTTAAAGAGCCTTTGGGGAAAACCTCCATTTGGTGCATATGAAGTCTTCGGTTATTTAGTTTACATGTATCATTATTATTATTATTATTATTATTATTATTTATTTTAAAAACGTCATTAATTCCAGGGCGCCCTACATTTGATAGGAACATACAGCTCTGGAAAAAATTAAGAGACCACTGTAAAATTTTCAGTTTCTCTGATTTTTCTCTGTATTTTTGATAAAAATGTACATTGTTATTTTATTATATAAACTTCTGTCTCCGAAATTAAAAGCAAAAAATTTTGTATTTATTTGCAGTAAATGAGAAATCTTCATAATAATAAAAAAGAAGCAGCAGCGCTGTCAGACCTCAAATAATGCAAGGAAAACAAGTTCAGATTTTTTTTAGACAAAATAAGACTAATGTTTTAAGTCAGGAAGAGTCAGAAATCAATATTTGGTGGAATAACCATGATTTTTAATCCCAGCATCTTTCATGCATCTTGGCTGCTTTCCACCAGTCTTTCACACTGCTTGTGTCTATCCATCTTCCTGTTGATTACTTTCCCAAAGAGGTTTTCAAGGGGGTTCAGGTCTGGAGTTTGTGCTGGCCATGACAGGGTCTTGATGTGGTTCTCCTTCATCCCCCAATTATTGACCTTGCTGTGTGGCTGGCGCATTTTTCCTGCTGGAAAAACCAGTCCTCAGAGTTGGGAAATATTCCCTGAGCAGAAAGAAGCAAGTGTTTTTCCAGGATAACTTTGTATGCAGCTTAATTCATGCGTTAACTTGCCCAATTCCAACCTTGCTGAAGCATCCCCAGATCATCACACATCCTCCCCCAAATTTCACAGTGGGTGCTCTGTGGCTTGTATGCCTCTCCAGGTCTCCATTAACCATTAGATCCCCTTTGGTGTTGGGCAAAGCTAAAAAATTAGACCTTTTCAGAGAAGATTACCTTACTCCAGTCCTCTATGGCCCAATCCTTATGGTCTTTGGCAAACTTCAGCCTGGCTCTCCTTTGCTTCTCATTGATGAAAGGCTTTTTTTCCTAGCTTTACATGACTTGAGCCCTGCCTCTAGGAGCCTGATACGAGCAGTGTCGGACTGGGTTGCCCAAGGCCCACAGGTGGAGTTGACTCTAGGGGCCCACCAGTTGAGTTTTTATGGGCCCACCGGTGGAGACTTATATTAGGGGCCCACCTGCAGCTATGCAAATGACTGTCCCTTTGCCTCCTATACTCTTGCTTTTTACCTCTCTTTCTATGCTTTTTTTGCCTCTTCTGAAGATTTATATGAAGTTAAAATACCACTCTAGGTCTACCATGCTCAGGGGCCCACCAGGGGTTTGCCCTATTCCCCTATGGGCCAGTCCAAGCCTGGAATACGAGCTGTTCTTGCCATGCATTTCAGCCCCAGCTGCCATTTGCCATTCCTTTAATGTTGTCACTTGATGTCATCCTGCGGTTGTTGAGTGACGTTCGAATAGGATGACGGTCATCCCGGTCACTGGAGAGTCGCTTTCACCCTCTGCCAGTCTGTAGCTTTGTTGTCCCCAATGTCTGCTGCTTGACCTTGTTGCAATGGACTGCAGTCATCGACATTTTAAGGATGGAGGCAACATGACGCTCACTGTATCCCTCTGCTAGTAAAGCCAGAATTGAGCCCTTCTTTTTCTCACTCAAGACTTTTCTTTTCAACTCCTTTGGCAAGGGAAAAGTGATTTTTTTATTCAAATTCCTTTTGGCCTATTCCTAGCATTTGTTCTGCCATCCACCTTGTCCTATTGCAAGAGCATTGTGAAGACACGGGCAGGGTTTTTTTATACTTTCCTTCATTAAATTTAAGATTTGGTTCAGGTGATCCCTTAATCAGAAGCATTATTAAGTAGAATGAGATGGACTTTGGTTGGAATTCAATGCGCTGGAATGGAATGGCCACCAGACATGTAGAGATGATGATTTCTAGAAAGCAGTGGTCTCTTAATTTTTTCCAGAGCTGTATATGCTTAAAAAGGTTTTCTATACCTGCAAAGTACCCACCACCCACATTTATACCTAAACAGTCCCCACCGCCCAACTCTATACCTGCACAATGCTATTCTGGTTTAACCTGCTTCTCCACAGTCACTCATGACTAGTGTTGAGCGATTACGTTGGCTATCGACATCGGGCGATAGTCGATAGTCGGCCACCATCGATTAAGGTTTTTTGAAAAGTCGATCATCTCGATTGGGCCATTAAAGTTATGGGAGAGCAACAACACCTTCATTCTTAACACCCAAACAGGGCTGGAGAAGCTGAATTAACATCCACAACAGTCAAATGGATTCCTGCTACATCTTAGGCAACACATTAGGTTTAAAAGCCACAGAAAAAAAGTCACAGACCATTTACTTTTCCCCCTCTTGTACCACAGCCCGACCCTTAAACCTGCATCACCCACAAATTAAAAGTGCCAGAAGGCGTATGATTTGAACCATCATGTTACTTGAATTGGACATTGAATATCCCTGTCCTGGGCCACAGCATGAGCCCCAAACCTGCATGACCCCCACATTTAAAAAGTGCCGGAAAAAGGAGTCTTTCAACCACCATTTTAGTTGAATGGACATTGACTATGCCTGTTTGGACCAAAAGCATGACCCCAAAACCCGCATGATCCATGCTGACGATTGTGATGACGGACATTTGTGGCCGTGACTGCGAGGACGAGGAGGTAAGACTGCTAGATGCAGGTTGCATTAACCACTGAAGGGACAAAATTGGCGACGATGTTCGTTACTTAGATTCACAGGGCCCCGACCCAGCGATGCAGGATGACGGTCCTGCAACTGACGTCCGCTGGCATGCGTTGTTGTCGCCGCAATGGAAGGAGCACCTTCTCTCGTACCTCTACCTCCCTGTCCCATCCCCCTCTTTGCTCGCTTACCACATGCATTTCGCGCCTTGTTCAGAAATATAAAAATTTGAGAAGGTATAGATGAGTTTTGGAAAGTCTCTTATTAAAAGACGGCAAAATCAAGCTATTCTCAAATCCCTCTAATCAAAACAAAATTGCTGGATTCAAATTTAACTGCAAAGGTGTTTTCAACAAAATCTGGACTGGGCAAAGTCCAAAAACACTTTATCTGTTATGTTTTGTATAATACACAGTATTTTTTGAAACCTTTCAATTCACTGTGGTGAATATAAAATTGCTGTTTTAAGATTTACGTGGATACTGCGTCAATTGAACAAGCTGGGTGCGCAAAAGTCAAAAAAAACGTATCTGTTATTTTTTTTTTATGATAAACAGTATTTTTGGCAACAAACAACCTGTGCTGACTACAGATTGCTGGATTGTAATTTAACTGCAAGGTGGATATATCAACAGTCACAGGTGAAATGGGTAAAATTGAACACCTATCGGGAAAGTATACTGATAATAAAAGTGGGTTTTGCACCTAACAAAGAGACCTGCAGTTACTAGAAATTTATGTGTATCCAATATAAGTTCAGGCTGCCAATATCCAGGAAATATTTCAATAACAAACTGTTAATAATAAAGCTATTGCAGTGCAATGTCTACACTAAGTCTTGGTGAACTTTATCCGGGTTCGTTCTAGAGCTTGTCTGTGTTCGCCCGCGGGGCCACCCCCCCACCCCTCCCCCCCCCCCCCCGCTCCCACCTGTGACTTTACAGCGGTAGTGCTGCTTTAAAATTCTCTAGCTAACTACATAAAATCTTCAAAATCTCTAGTCTAACAAAATTGGAAGGATCACAGCTAATAGTTAGAGGTTTTCTCTGGCAGAAATAGACTAATTTCGCTGAGCTGTTTGGCCACAGGCAGAGCGCAGGTCCTATCCTATGAGAAGCTGAGAGACACTGAGGCTGAAACAGGAAACGCTGTTCTATGTAAAACGAGGTCATGTGATTTTTCCCGCCAATGGGCAACCATACACATCCAGTCATGACGTCGCCCACACATCTCACCCTGCTCTATTCTGTAATCTGATTTGGGGCCCGCCAAAATTACAGGAAGCGCCGAAAAATGGCGCAAAATCTTAATAAATGATGACAGATTTTAACCTTAATTATCGCATGATCTGGAAATTTCGATCACCATAAAAACCTTGCCGATTTCAACTTTGTCGATAAAAATCGCTCAACACTACTCATGACAAGATCTCTTCTCTACTCTTCAAATCCAACCTCTCTACTTGTAACCTTGACCCACTGCCATCCCACCTCATCCCAGACCTTAAAGGGAGTCTGTCGCCAATTTTTTTTTTTTACTTATTAAATTGAGCCCCTGCTCCATATTCTTTTCCTCTTGGTCGTTTTTATTTCCTGATTGTAGATTTCTCAATTCGGTCATCTGTATATGATTGTTGGGGCGGCCATCTTGCCTGCACTGCTTTAACAGCAGTCAGAGAGATACTTTACAGCAGCTTCATGCACATAGGCTTCTTAATACAGATTCTGTCCCATAGGCTTGTATAGGAGAGTTTTCACTGTGAAGGGAGGGGAGTGGGGGAGCTGTGACATTTCCTCTTGTGGACTGGGGATTCTGTGTTATCTGAAAAAAACATTTTGTCTCCTTTCAGTTTCACCCTCTTTGTGTGATAATGAGCAACAAATTTAGAATCTTTCTGTACAAAAACAGGAAGTGTCAGACGGTTTATTAGGCCTGTGGCCAAAGTGAAAACTGCAGGACTTAAGAATTATTTAAAAAATAATGAAAGTGATATGGAAAATTAAAAAAAACAAAAAACAAAAATTAATAAAATGTGTTTAACATAAAAATGTGAGTTAAACAATAAGTCATTTTTGATGACACATTCCCTTTAATGCTGTCATTATCCTCTAAACTCCGTGAACAGCATCTATCTTGAAGTGTCCTCTCACCTCCTCTCCAACTCTCTTCTTGACCACCTGCAATCTGGTTTCCGATCCCACCATTCTCCCAATACTGCCTTAAGGCTACGTTTACATAGCAAAAGCGTGTTTTTTTGCACAGATTTTGCGGTTGGTTTTTGACCAGCCCACATTGAACAGTGCTATAATCTGTCCTTTTCCAATGGATTATAGGACATGTTTTAAGTTTTTAGATCGCATTTTGGACTTGAAATCCAGTCTCAGAAAATGCGTGCTGTGTAGACTACAGCTTGAATTTTCTACTGAGGACTATGGCGATATTTAAATAAGGATTTTTGTGGTTTCTAAATACTGAATTTACTTAAAAATCTGACCATAAACCAGTGTTGTGTAGACGTAGCCTAAACAAAGTCACCAATGACCAAGTAACCGCTAAAGTCTCACATCACCTAGTTATTAGTTATTAATTTGTCATCTTTGTACTTGTTTGACCTATGTTATGTATGAAACCCGAATATACAGAGCTCTGGAACCAAGGACGCTCTAAAATGAATAATAATAATAATAATAATAATAATAATAATAATAATAATCATCACTACTCTGTGCTCCTCCTCCTAGGCCTGTCCTCTGCCTTCTCCACTACTCTGTGCTCCTCCTCCTAGGCCTGTCCTCTGCCTTCTCCATTACTCAGTGCTTCTCCTCCTAGACCTGCCCTCTGCCTTCTCCACTACTCTGTGCTCCTCCTCTTAGACTGCCTCCTGCCTTTCCATTACTCTGTGCTTCTCCTCCTAGACCTGCCCTCTGCCTTCTCCATTACTCGGTGCTCCTCCTCTTAGACCTGCCCCCTGCCTTCTCCATTACTCTGTGCTTCTCCTCCTAGACCTGTCCTCCGCCTTTGACACTGTCGACCATTCCCTCCTGCTACAAATCCTCTCCTCCCTCAGGATCATGCACTGGGCCCTTTCCTAGATCTCCTCGTACCTCTCTGATCGGACATTCAGCGTCTCTCACTCTCGCACCACCTCCTCCTCTCACCCTCTCTCTGTCCCCCAGGGGTCTGTCCTGGGACCACTACTCTTCTTTATCTACACTCTTGGTCTGGGTCAGGTTCTAGCATCACACGGCTTCTGTACCACCTGTATGCAGACGATACTGAACTTTACTCTCCAGCCCAGATATTACCTCTCTACTCTCCCGGATCCCAGACTGTCTATCGTCCATTTCCTCCTTCTTCTCCTCCCGTCTCCTAAAAGTAAATGAGGAGAAAACTGAATTCATCATCTTTCCACCGTCCCACTCCATCCCTCCACCTGATCTCTCTATCACTGTCAACAGATCTACACTATCACCGGTCCCGCAAGTTCGCTGCTTTGGGAGAACCTTTGAAACCTTTGACTCCTCTCTGTCCTTCAAACCACACATCCAAGCCCTCAACTCTGCTGCCGCCTCCACCTGAAAAATATCTCCCGAATCTATTCATTCCTTAAAGGGGTTTTGCCACGATCTAATGTTGATGTGGGATCCTCCAAAATGGGTATTTAATCACTTTTCTAAATATATGTGATTAAAAATATTGCAGCCTGAGAGAGCTACATGCTGCCTTACCTGCCCTTAGTTACTTAAAAGCTTCTATTAGATACGACCTGACAAGAGCTGCTGGCCGGGCTTGCGCAGAGAACACTTCTTATCTGATGAAAGGGAGCTGAAGAAGCTTTCAAGGCACCGGGTAGAAATATGTTGTCTTTTGTATACAGAATCCACTAGTTGTAATGTGATTATCTGAGTAGATCCCTGCTTTATCTGATGACAGGGAACATGAAGACGCTTTCAAGCTGCTGTGGAGAAAGCTGTTGTCGTTTGTATACAGAATCCACTAGTTGTAGTGTGATTATTTGAATGAACATTTCACACGATCCCTTATGCACGGCTTTGTGCTCTGTGCCCTGACTGTATCTCTCTCTCTCTCTCAGCTCAGCGTGGCTTGTTTACATTTGCTTCTTAGCAGATAAGGCACGTCCTGGCAAAACCCCTTTAACTTTGAAAGCACAAAAATGCTTGTCCATGCCCTCGTCCTCTCCCTGCTAGATTACTGCAACATCCTTCTTTATTTCCCGTCTAGCACTCTTGCTCCCCTCCAAGCCATCCTCAACTCTGATACCCGTCTACCACCTCTCTCCTTGCTACTCTCCTGCCTCTCCCCTTTACCAATCACTTTACTAGCTTCCCATTACCTAGCAAATCCAGTTCAAATTACTAACCATGACCTACAAGGCTCTGCATAACCTCTCCCCTCCATAACCTCTGCCTTAATTTCTAGAAACCTGCCCTCACGCAATCTCTGCTTCTCTGCATTGGAGCTCTGGCACTCACTCCCCCAAAACATCAGACGCTCTACCACTTTCAGTAGCCTCAAAAGCAACCTGAAAACCCATCTCTTCAGGAGCCTATAAACCACAATAACCCTGCTGCCCCTACACCCCCCACAATCATGTCTGCCCCTCACCTCCTGCCTCTTTCCTCCTCCTTGTAGATTGTAAGCCCTCACGGGCAGGGTCCTTTCTCCCTCTGTACCAGTTGTTAGTCATTTATCATCACCAATAATATTGTTTGACATATCTTATGTATGTAACCCCCCTCAAATGTACAGCACCCTGGAACTAAAATAAATAATATTAATAATCATTCTACAGCATCAGGCTCCCAGTTCTTGTTCAGGCTGTGGGTGGTTCTACAACTTCAAGCTCCCAGTTATTTTTTCAGGCTACGGGTGGTTCTACAGCTCAGGCTCCCACTTCCTGTTCAGGTTGTGGGAGGTTCTACAGCTTCAGGCTCCCACTTCCTGTTCAGGCTGTGGGTAGTTCTACAGCTTCAGGCTCTCATTTCCTGTTTAGGTTGTGAGAGCTTTCCACAGCTTCAGGCTCCCACTTCCTGTGCAGACTGTGGCCCGTTCTACAGCTTCAGGCTCCCACTTCCTAATCAGACTGTGGGCGATTCTACAGCTTCAGGTTCCTACTTCCTGTTCAGGCTGTGGGTGGTTATACAGCTTTAGTCTCCCACTTCATGTTCAGTATGTTGATGGTTCTACAGCCTTAGGAACACACTTCCTTTTCAGGCTGAGCTTGTTAAACAGAAATTGGTGATGGAAGGGTTTTCATGTGGTACGGCGGTGTGGGGACAACAGTGTTATAGTAGGGTGGAGACTCATAAAGAGAGATCGGTTTTCAAATCACTTTTAAAGTTGTAAAGCTTGATGAGATTCTGATGTGTTGGGGCAGTGAGTTCCAGAGTAATGGAGGAAGCACGAGAGAAGTCTTGGAGGCGGTTGTGTGAGGAGCTGACACAGGGTGAGCAGAGAAGAAGGTCCTGTGAGGAGTGGAGATTACATGAGCATCTGGAGATCAAAAGGGTTGTCCATCTCATTAAAAAGTCATTTAAATAGGCCTCAAGTATAATAAAAGAAGCTATACCCACCAGTTTCAGCGGTGCGTCTTCTGTTAACATGCTGTCTCTTTTGAATGGGGAAGTCACCACTGTGGCTGCTAATTGGTTGCAATGGTCATGTGTCCGTAACTAACATCACTCTTCGAAAGAGACACTGTGTCAACAGAAAACTGGAGAGCAGTGCTGCTGGAAACAGGGAGCAGGGGAAGGTGGGTACAGCTTCTTTTTTTTTTAGTTCACTTTGGGCTCAGGACCTATTTAAATTACTTTTTGATGAGATGGACAACACCATTCAGGCAGATATGTGTGAGTGGTGGGAGGGGAGGTTATGGAGAGCCTTGTAGGTCATGGTTAGTATCGTGAACAGAATTTGCTGGGCATTCGGTAGCACAGGCGCAACTTGAAGCTCCGGGGCCCCAGTGCAAAAAGTGAAATGGGATCCCCAGCTACCATGTGCCACTTACAATGCTGGTATCTCCATATGTGGTAAGAGGGCTTTTGGGCCCCCTCAGGCTACAGGGCCCGGTAGCGGCTGCTACCTCTGAACCCCCTTTAAATACGCCCTTGTAGCCAGTTAAGGGATTGGCAGAGGGGGAGGCAGAGGAGGTGCAAGGCGAGGGCTGGATCAGCTTGGCAGTGTAGTGGAGGATGGGTTGAAGAAGGGCAAGAGTGTTAGATGGGAGGCCGCAGACAAGGATGTTATAGTATATTGTCTTATAGCTACAAATGAACCTTTGAGGGCAACCATAATGCTAATGAGGACCTCAGTGTTGCGCACCGTGGGTCTAGATACTCCACTTTCCTCCCAAACTTCAAAAATGAGTAAATATTTTATAATGTGATAAGTGTGGTACATAGACTGTGTGCCCCCCAATAGGGACAGGGAATAGTGGTGTGGTACTGTCAAGGGTGCCCCCCGCATGTCGGGTTGCGGGCACGCTTGGTCAGCTGCCCAGTTCCTCTCCTGCTTACCTAGCCGCGCTCTTGCCGAAGCCTCGGCCTCCCGGTGGGCATGTCCCTGCCTCCTAGGACGCGCATGCACTGTTAAATTTAAAGGACCAGCGCACCGGTAATTTCCTATTGCTGGTCGCTGCCCTTATTTAAGCCTGCCCCTTCCTGATCTCCTTGCCGGATCTTTAGTGCCTAATAACCTACTGAGAAAGCGTTCCTTGAGTCTTCCATTATACTGTGTACCGTATCATTTGTCTCCGTCCCTCGACCACGGACCATTGCCGCCTGTCCTGACCTTACCGCCTTTTCCCGACTGCGTCTTGCCTTACAATTTTGTACCACGCTGCACCTCGGCTTCCACCGCAAGCAAGTCACGTCAGGGGTAGCGACCTGGTAGACTCCCGCCGCAGCAAGTCCATCCCGCTTTGCGGTGGGCTCTGGTGAATACCAGGACCTACTTAGATTGCCCATATGCTTTGCGGTGGTCCAATGGATCCACTACCACAGACCGTGACAGGTACATGAGCTATGAAAAGAAATAAAATAATGTATTCTGGACACATTGGCATAAATTAAGGCAAACGGTGACAAACCCAATGATCTAGATGTTTTGGCTGGTAAGGCCCCAATAGACAAAGGTTGACAGGCCCCGTGTCTCCTTGATTCTAGACAATGGCGGTGTACATAGACCTTCTTCCATGGGCCTAAATGCAGAGGTAATTTCTGAACCTTTTCTTTCTTCCTGAAAGCTCTCGAATTTGTGTTTCATCTTGTCCTTTAGGTTCATTTGCACATATTAGAGGATGACCCTGGACTTGAGAGTAAGTATATGCCTATCACAGTTAAGCCCTTCAAATGTCCTCGGAGGATCTGTGCTTGCAACAATTACGCTAGACCCATTAATGTGTTTAGCTGGCTTTAATGCACTTTAGAGTAGAAACCACTGTCAAGGCGCTCTCCGATGGCTGCCAGATGAACCAGATTAAATGATATTTGGCTTCTCTTGCTTTGGGATATCTATTCTTACTCTTAGCTGAAAGGCTGGATCTCTAACCCCACAAGATTAAATTGTCACTGCATATTGAAATGATTCAAATTTAGGAATCACTTCCAAAGCCTCAAAGTGGTGTTGCTGAATTAAGTAAGTACATCAAATGCATTCCTGGCCTATTAAAAATTAATGTTTTAACCAAAATGCAATTTACTTGTACTCGCTGTTGTAGACAGGTCTCTGCCTCAGATGAAAGGGATGTTTTAAGGGACAAAATGTTGAAGCACCGCTCCAAGCCGGCTGTCGTCAGAGAGTTGTACAAATCACATTATGTCAAGCGCTGACTATCTAGTGTAGAGGCGAATGTCTAATGTGTGAATTTAAGTGTTATTGGCTCAACAAATACATTTTCCATCACAGCTATATATTTCCACGTGGTATAAATAATGTCAGTTTAATGGCACTTTAGCGCGGCCTGTTGGGCCTACTCTGCCGCTCCATTATGGTTTACAGTACACTTACAAAGCATCTTTGATTGTTTTAGCATATGTCTTTTCTTCTATAATTCTAGAAGGTTATGGCCAGAGAGCTCTGTATCCAGTCAGGTATAAAATTAGATTCTTACATAATATTTGCACAAGCTGGACTTCATCGTCATCAAGCGGGATTTACAGGAGCAAGAAGAAGCAAAGGGGAGCTCCAAGACCTTAGTAGTGATGGCCTGTCCTTAGGAGAGGCCATTGGGTTGTTGATGCTTCCACTCCTGGCACCTCCACTGATTGAAAAAGTCATGGTGCTCGGGTGACCATGTGCCATATCCAATACTGGTGTCTTCTTATGTCTCAAAGAGGCTTTTGGGCCCCCCCAGGATGCAGGGCCCCGTAGCAGCTGCTACCGCAGCACCTCCTATAGCTACGCCCCTGCTTGCAAGCCGTCCTCATCTTTTCAGTTAGCCATTGAAAGAAATGTATTTTAGGCTATGTTCACACGGCTTAAAATGGGCCGTATTTCAGTCCGTAATTACGCGCCGTACTGCGCGAATTACGGCTGGAAAATGTCCCAGTCATTACGGTAATCCACAGTTCTCATAGAGAACTATGGATTACGTCTAATCTCCCCGCACGGAGAAGAGTGACATGTCAATTACTAGCAGCGAATATGCGCCAAGAATAATGAATGTCTATGGGGCCGGCGGGCTACCGCCTCCCACCCCCAACCCCGCCCCCGCTCTGAAGCACACGGTATAATTGCAGGCGAAATACGTCCCACACTTACGCCGTGAATAAGCCGTGTGAACCCTGCCTTAGAGCCAACTTTTCTTCGCTGCTTTGCTGCAACCACTGCAAAGTACAGCTGAATCATTGTCCTGCACCATTATGCCGTTTCTCTTCCACTGAATGCTCCTTTCAGTTTTTCTCATGGTCATGTGTCGCTCTCTCAATTTTCTTCAGTCACTTTTCCTTCTTAAAGTGATCGTCTCACTACAGGGATTGCTGCTTTTTATGTGAAAGATCTTGTAAAAACAAGTCACTTTGCAATATGTGTCCATTAACAGTGTCCTACCTATTCCTAGATATCCCCTCTTGTATGGGCTGCATCAGCTCCTTTAGGTGCTATAGCTACAGACCTATTCAATCTCTCCTGATAGGCTGCCAGCACTGGTTGCTATAGCTTTCAGACCTGTTTGATCTATCCTGATATGCTGCCAGCATGGTGCTATAGCTACAGAGCTGTTCAATAAAACCCCGATAGGCTGCAAGCATGGTTTTCTATAGCTACAGAACTGTTCCATCTCCCCTGATAGGCTGCCAGCACTGGTTGCTATAGCTACAGACCCGTTTGATCTCTCCTGATAGGCTGCCAGCAGTGGTTGCTATAGCTATAGACCTGTTCCATCTCTCCTGATAGGCTGCCAGGACTGGTTGCTATAGCTACAGACCTGTTCCATCTCTCCTGATAGGCTGCCAGCACTGGTGGCTATAGCTACAGACCTGTTTGATCTCTCCTGATAGGCTGACAGCACTGGTTGCTATAGCTACAGACCTGTTCAATCTCTTCTGATAGGCTGCCAGCACTGATTGCTATAGACCTGTTACATTTTTCCTGATAGGCTGCTAGCACTGGTTGCTATAGCTACAGACCTGTTACATCTCTCCTGATAGGCTGCCAGCACTGGTTGCTATAGCTACAGAGCTGTTTGATCTCTCCTGATAGGCTGCCAGCACTGGTTGTTATAGCTACAGACCTGTTTGATCTATCCTGATAGGCTGCCAGCGCTGGTTGCTATAGCTACAGACCTGCTCGATCTCTCCTGATAGGCTGCCAGCACTGGTCGCTATAGCTACAGACCTGTTTGATCTCTCCTGATAGGCTGCCAGCGCTGGTTGCTATAGCTACAGACCTGTCTTCTACTGCAGCTTAGTAGAAGCCAGTAAACCCGTCCCTGAATTCAAAGTGAAGCCAAGAAAACAGGCCTGAGGTGAGATGAATCAGTGTTCTTATAACATGGTGCTAGCAGTCAGGGGAGAGCTACTAGTTTCAGAGTTCCTTCATATAGCAGCAAACCCCCCATATTTCTGTTCGCAGACAAAATAACCAGCTCCACGCCGAGGAAAACAATGGACTTTTAATGGATTACAATAAAGACATTTTTGGTTTTTAAACAAAGCACTCCACTACTGCGCTGACTTGTTCTCCTCGACATGGAGTTGGTTATTTTGTCTGCAAATTGGAATAGGGAGTGGTGTTCCCTTGAACCGTGTCTCCGTCAAGCTATTTACCAGCAAGGATTGGGGTAGAGCTGTTTGTAGGCTTTTCTTTTTGCATCCGTTTTTCTGTTCCTCAAACTTAAAATGGTTATTTCACCATATTGTTTCACTGAGCCACGGTCAGCTTCAGATTCATGCTTCCTGTATCTTCATGGTCCGATTGTGGGTGGTTCTATAGCAGGGATTAGCCTATCAGCTCCCTATTTACAGCTCTTCTAATTGCACTGATATGAGAGCAGAGGAGCTTACTTATGAGCTATTAAAGGGAATGTGTCATCAAAAAATGACTTATTGTTTAACTCACATTTTTATGTTAAACACATTTTTTAGAAATTTTTGGTTATGTTTTTTTTAAATTTTCCCGATCACTTCCAATATTTTTTTAATAATTCTTAAGTCCTGCAGTTCTCACTTTGGCCACTAGGCCTAATAACCGTCTGACACTTCCTGCTCTGTTTAGAGAGCTTTTCAGCAGTGTGCTCTGTAAAAGCAGGGTTACACTGAAAGGAGACACCATCGTGTACAGATAACACAGAATCCACCAATCACAAGAGGAGATGTCACAGCTCCCCCTCTCCCCTCCCTTCACAGTGAAACTCTCCTATACAAGTCTTTTGGGACAGACTATGTCTTAAAAATCCTATGTGCATGAAGCTGCTGAAAAGATCTCTCTGACTGCTGTTAAATCGTGCAAGCAAGAATGTTTTTCCCCAACAATATTTTAAGACGGCCGAATAGAGAAATCTACAATAGGGAAATAAAAACGACTGAGAGGAATAGAATATGGATCAGGGTCTTGATTTAATAAAAAATAAAAAAAAAATAAAAATGTTGACAAAGTTCCCTTTAAGCTCTCTGCTCTAAAGTAAGCAAAAGTAATTAGTCTCCTTTGTTTGTTAGAGATAACACACTCCATTCTCAAGCTGCCGGCTTCCTATGTGTTGACCTGTGGTAACATCACTCTCTGCTATCAGATAATACTAAAAGCAGAGAGAGAAGGTCCGTAACCAGAGAAACCAGTGTGAACTCAGAGCAGATAAAAATAAATATCTCTTATCTCATCAAAAAAAGCAAAAATAAGCAAAGCAATAGATTTGGAAAAAGTCTTCATGTACCTTCCCTTACATGTTGAAAGCGAATCTTTGTAGTGAGACAACCTCTTTAATGGTGCATACCTTGGCACTCAATGTTTTTGTCCACAATCCAGCCCACCTGTTTTTTGTAGGCTTCAGGAGAACATGTTGAGTTGGCTTTGTGTGTTGAAAATCACAAAAATCCCTTTTCTCTCTTAGGATCTGTGAAAATGTAGCTGTGCTGTGAATTTCCATTGCCAGTTCAGCTAGAACTAGTAGCTCAGGTGGGCAACTGTGTAGACTCGAAGGCTGAGGGCCAGATACGTAGCCAAAGTTTGCCTCGGTTTTTCTGCACCTGAAACTCTTTCACCAGAAGGTTCGTCGGACCTTGTTCAACTTGCTTTATTTTTTTTAAAATGTATTTATTTTTTTATGAAAATGTCCTCAAAGCCTTTGCTTTTTAGATGCATGCTGGTTTCCTTTTACTGGTTCACCATCTGTCCCTAGCACTGCTTGCCCTCTACACTACATCATATTGCAATATCTCTGTGTCACCTACACTGTTCAGGAGCTTCATTCCATTGTTTCAGGTGATAGCTGTGCAATACACAAAGTCATCTTCTTATCGCCACTGTGTTTGCTGAAGCCATATCTGCAATGCACAATAAGCTATCGTACCTACTTGGGTGGCAATTACTTTCTGCACAGCTCCCAATGCATCATTATACAGCTTCCTCCTGGCTAGGTGCTCCCTGCAGCTTGCCTAAAAATTGTCAGCTGCCCTGTTCTGGCTCATCCAAAATAATAGAATAATTTTAGGCTGAAGAGAAGCTGGTGCGCTATTGTATTCAGCTAGTATGTGCCAGGGGTAAAAATCCAATGCCACCTACATCTTGCTCCTGGACACTCCTGGAACATGGAAAAGTCAGCAGCACAAGAAATAACTATGCGTGCAAGCCTACAAACCCAGTCCAAAGGTTATCTTCAATATGAAAAAACGGAAAAGGCAGCACTTCCAAATCAGCGGTTTTATTTCACCCAAATGTGCAACGTTTCAGCTCAGCAGTGAGCCTTTCTCAAGCAACAACATAGTGTCAGTGACCAGTATATATACAAACATGTGTCTATTAGCAAAACATAAGTGTCAATTAACAGCAATCAATTGATAAGTATCAAGTGCATATTATCAGAGTGTACAATATAAAGTGCATACAATCAAAGTGTACAATATAAGAGATACATAGTATCATAGACTAGTGTAATCACCGCATAATGGAGAGACCTCAGCGTCCTCTTGCCTATACTGCGCATGTCCGACACAAGATAGTGCGAGCTCACGTTATTCAACTCATTCAATGCTATAATCACGGTAAAGATCGCGCATGCGCGCAGTTAAGAAAACCGCCGTTTTGGATTCTGGCAACCTATGCCCCTACGTCGCCCAGCAAAATAATAGAGCATAAGCCCATAATAACTATGGTCCTCCACGGGGACTCAGTGTACCCCCACCAACAAGTTAGCAGAGGACTCAGAGTCCACCATGTACTATACCCATAGGTACCACTGTAATATACCATGGACACCATGGGAAGTAACGGGACCACCGTAACAAGGGGGCGCAATTTAAATATATAACAGCGCTTAATAATAGAGAACCCCTAATAATTGCACAAATGTTAAGCTGGCAAACAGGGCATATCAAGGCATCATAATAGATCCATCCAACAATTCAGCATATTTCCAACAGAGCTCCATATATTGTTTTAGGCAGATAGGGAAGAGGCATATCAGAGGTCTTCATTAAAAGATAGAACAATTTCAAGTTCCAAAATTTCCTAAAAGAATAATAAGAATATAAAATTAATATCAAGAAATAAACCAACACTATATTTTATGTATTTTCATATAGTGACAAGAGGACAAAAAACAAACCCAAT